>JAFFZH010015434.1:16826-64170 GCA_018420115.1 Euura saliciscinereae | reverse complement strand
TATTATTATTATTATTATTATTATTATTATTATTATTATTATTATTATATTATGCATGTATGTAAATAATATGTACAGACAAAATTGACTCAACGCGAAGGTTTTTCAAATGTTCATATCAAACGTGCGAAATACGTTATCTGTTTCGCACATTTGAACTAAACGTACCTTCGACGTTGATGACACAGGGTGTGTGGGGGTAGACCTTAATTCGTAAAAAATCAATCATTAAATCATCAACGATTATCTTTGCCGTTGAATAAACAAAGAAGCAAAAGAAATGGAAAGAAAAAAAATCGCAACTGTAGCAGCTAATTAGAATAAATCTGAGATTGATCTCTCTCCGGCGTAGATTTGTTTTCACATTTTCCTTACTTTTTGATCACTTTTCAAACAAAATAACACCATTAATGCTAATGCTATTTTCGCACATACGGAGGGCAAAATGTCACTGCCGAGAATAAATATTTTTTTAAAAGGATTCAAATGTGTGAGTGATTTTTTTTTTTTTTTTTGTTCTGTTAATTCAACATAGTTTCTTAAAATGCTAAAAAAAAATCACACACTTATTTTTTTTTGCCTTCAATAAAAAATATTGTCGCTTTATTTTATTTTTATTTTTTTCTTTGAGAAAAGAGACAAATGGGACGTGAATAATTATTTCGCTGTAAGATGAGACACGTTTTTCTTTTCCTTATCTCTTTTCAATCACATAACTAAGGGATAATACGAAATTCGAATTAACTGGTGAATAGTACGGTCCTATTTTTTCTTCACACTCGATACACCATCTGCTACACCAGATTCATTGAAACGTTGAACAAGATGTGTGAAAAATTGAGGAAGGAAAAAAAAGTATAGGTACATCTATCTATCGTTAGAAAATTCAAAACTCGTCGCATTTGTCTCTGCGCCTCGTCATAGTTTCTGTGTTCATCACAAATTATCCAGTTCAATATTAAATCCATTTGATCTGGATAATAGAAATAAAAGTCTTCGATAATCAAGTAATACGTAATTTGTCAATATTGATAACGATCAAGGTCAAAGATCAAAGAAACTATCTTGTAACCCAAGAAAAAAAAAAAACACCAACAACATTAGAATAACGTCTTCGATTCACTTGATTAAAAAATTTGCAACGTTACTAGCCTTAACGAGAGTTACGTTCTGGGTGCAGGATGATTGAAGAAATTTTTCTGAGCCTGCGAAGGTGGTGGAAAAAATTGAGCAGTCGGTTGCGGAGGCGGCGGCGGAGGCGGCAGAGGCGCAGCTGGAAATCTTTGAGCTATAACTGCTGACGAAGACGGCACAAATTGAGGTGGATACGGATTAGATCCGGGTGGTGCTTGGGGTATTAAAAATTGTTGCGTTTGCTGGTTATTGACCAGAGGCTGTGACCCCGCCACATTGTTCGCGTACACCGGCTGCGACACCGCTTGTGGTATTACAAAACTCGGGTATTGCACTGGCACTGGTTTACTTTGGAAATGAGGAAAGTGGATCGACGCGGAGCCCGGAGGCGGTATATACGGCTGCGGAGGCAGTTGTGGAACTGGAAAGACGCCCGCCGCTATCGGAATTGCTGCGTTAGACGACGGGGAGAGCTTACGAGCCTTCAGAATCGCCTCCGCACTCAGACCTGGAAGAATAAATGAATAAATTGTAGATTTGACGTAACGATGAAAAATTTGAGGGAAAGTATCCTTGGATCGAAGTTTTCACCTTGCTTTCTGGCTCTCTCCTCCTCGTCGTCGCTAAGAAATAATCCAAACTCCCGTTTCAGTCTTTCGGTAAGATTTTCCCTCTGACGTTCGACCAGCGTTGGTGCAGCGGACCAGCCCATCACACCCTCTTCTCCACCTGGATCGTTGAAATTGGTTTGTTTTACAAGAAACTCGAGCGGAACTAAATTTTCATGTTCGAGAAGAAAGGTAGAGAGTGCCGGACGCTAGGTCGATAGAAAGATAGAAGATCGGTCGATCGGTGCGAGGAGTATTATTTTTTAGACCTTCCGGAGAGACAAAGAGGTCTAAATTACTGACCTGGAATATATTTCCGACATATCGTCAAAAGTTGTATACGCTGATTCCAGCACTCTATCCCTATGCTCTCAAATCTTTTACTAAGTGCCCCGAATCATCACTCGCCTTTCTTTTCATCGCTATCGACGTTGATGAATAACGGTAGCGTGGTAAGTCCCGGCAGATCCAACGAGACCTTTGAATTGCCCTCTTCGTCGGAGCTCAGCGAAGACGTTCCGCTGCTGGCACTGTCCGATCTGCCTCTCGCGCCGCCGCGATCCGACATAGTGTCGTTCGACGGCTCGGGCTCAGGCTCCGGCGGAGTGCCTGACGATTGTTGTTTACGTTTTCGATACTCTGATATTGACAACTACAAACAGATTCGAGACGGTCATTCTCCGGCTGATTATCAACAGTGTTTTTAGGCTCCGTAATAACTAGGGGTGCATAAAAACAGTGCAAGATAATAGTTCAATTCGGGTGCAATTTTTTTCCTTTTCTAGTCTCAATTCAACGTCGCACTACTCCGATAGATTTTGCATTCCTGATTCACGAAGCTAGTTTTCAGTGTTATTGACCGCAGATTTTTTCAATAAAGAAGCTAAGTATTTTCATTCTGCAAAGCGTTGATTAATAGGCATTGAACGGTCCGATTCGTTTGTATTGAGGGATAGAAGTGCCCAAAATTCCGGCATTTGGCATATTTTCTATGTATTCTTTGGACAATAGTCGTTTCAAAGACCAAGACAGAAAAAAGAAAAATCAACAAAAAATTAGGAGCACAGAATCTGTTTCTATTTGGTATTATAGTATAAAAAACAAAAAAATAAAATAAATGAGAAGCTAAAAAATACATCTATTTTTACAACTACCTACTACTTACATTAAGCATAATTTTTTTCTTGGCGATTCTAGGTAAATCGTCAATGGATTACACCTAGAATCGGGAGTGAAAGAAAAAAAATATCAGTATGATGAAAACAATATATTTACAAAAGACATGCAGAAAAAGTAAGAAACGACTGGATATAAAAATTGAATATAATTTCAGCTTCATACTCTTTGTAAGGATCTAAGATTCCCTGGAAATTCCAGGATATTCTGGGAGAAAAAAAAAAATTCTCTGAGATTTCCAGGACTTTCAGGTTTTTCAAGGAGTGAATCACTCCTCAGTCTCTGCTTCTGCCGCGATGTGACGATAATAAATTCTATATCCAGTCATTTGAAATAGATAAAATCGAGCGACTATGTTCGTAACATCAGATTGTGCTTGCGATCAAGTGCAAAGATCAAGTAAGGTCCATTCCATGCCGTATCGAATCGAATCAATAAAAACTAGCACGACTCATCAGCCACTGCGATAAATTTATAATACACATTCGGCAGAGTTAATTAAATTATCAGGTTGAAAATATGGGAGTTTTTTTAACTAAAAAAGAAAAGCATTCTGTCCTAGACAGGCTCTCTACACATTCCTACCGTTCTGACCTTGCGCTTGACTGGAGCAGGAACTTCCGGCTTCGAGGAAGGCGGAGCTGGCATATCGGTGGGCGTTATGGTCCTGGGATCTTTGAGTCGTTTCGGTTCCTTAGAGGCTGCGTCTTCCACTCTGTGCTCTTCCTCGTTTTTAATCGTCGGCAGATCCTCCGTGTTGACTGGATTACTGCACTGGATTCTGTCCAGCTGATCTTCTTCCTGAGTCACGTTGGCTAGGCTCCCATCCTCGTTCTCCGTGTCCATTTTCACGCCGTCCGTCTCGTCGACGTCGATCTTGGCTTCCAATAGTTCTCTGAGGGCGGAAGAAAGCATGGATTTCTGTTCCTCTTTGGCGGAGGCGTCCCCGGCCTCGATTCCGATGGTGGATTCGATGATGGATGCTTCGAAGTCCAGCTGCATCTTCGGGGCTTGTGATTGGTCGGTTTTTTTCCGTATCCTCTCGCTCAGAGGCGGGATGGAAGGGAACTCGATCTTCGGGGCCTCGGGGACCGATTCGAGGTCGATATTGGACGAAGTAGATTCCAGGATCGATTCTTCCGAGGAAGTTATCAACTCGCTGCACGATGGCTGGAGTTTTGGAGTCTCTGTGTCCCCGCGGCTCGGTATCTCTTTTATTTCGAAATCAATGAATCCTCGGTCCTCCGGTTTCGTCTCGAACTCTCTGAACGCCCGTCGTTCAGAATTTATGTGAAATTCCATGAACGAGTTCCTCTCCTCTTTCAGGTCCTCAACGTCCTTGTCTTCTGATTCTGAATCCTCCTTGGAACTGTCCATCAGTCCCTCGATCCCGTCCATGCTCTTGTCCTTCTCGGAGCTGGTGTCGACCTTTTCTTTGTAATCGTTTCCATCGTCGCCAGTTATCTTCATCATCTGGGCTTCGACGTCGAATTCGTCTATGGACATGTTATCGTCGGATTTATTGTGATCGAACTTTCTCTCATTCTCAGATTTTTCGTTGTCGCTAGCTATGCTGACTATCTCTGGTATGCTTCCGCTGAACTCGAGCCTCATTTCGGCCGCTCGTTGTTTCAAAACCGCCTCCGACTCCATCGCGGCTATCGGTGAGCTCAGGTCCTCCATTTCTGTGTCTGGTTCGTGCTGATCGACGATTTCGACCGTTCCTTTCTCCTCGATGATCGGGTCCTCCTCTTTCTTGAATACAACCGGTTCCCTTTTGAGGGAAAGAACTTCTTTTCTCTCCTCCTTCACTTCCGGCGGCTCGATTTTATCCACCGACATTATTTCCGCCTTGCAGATCTCGGTCTTGATCGCAGCCTGCTCAACCTTGCATGGTGATGTTGAATTCTTGAAATTTCCTTCCTCGGTTCTAGTCTCAGTTTCAATCTTCACGGGGCTTGTCGAACCCTTGACCAACGGCATTGGCTCATCTTCCTTTTCGTACTTCATACACAAAACAGATTGCGGAGGAATTTCTAGCTTCGTGTTTGTTTCTAGTTTTTCCTTCTCCTCGAGCGTGTCCGCAGCTTCGGACTCTGAATCGGCCTCATCCTTCACCGCGTCTTGTCCGTATTCTGCATTCGGGGTGGACTGTTCGTTGATGGGGGATTGAAGCATGTCCACAAACTCGTCCTGAAATAGAAAAATCATTTAAGAAACCGCTGCGAGGTCGGTAAACCAGCTTCTAACTCACCTCGTGGTGTCCCGCGGGCTGAGAGAGCGGAGCTTGTTCGGAATTCAGCAAGGTTGGAGTCGTGGGCGGCGTGTAATTATCCGATGACAAGCTCTCCCTGGCGATTCTCCTCTTTTTAGGTGGGGCGACCATCTCGCTGGGCGGACTTTCTGGCCTGCTGTTAGGCGAGTCGCATTCTTCGGAGATAGCTTGGCGCAGCCATCGTTTCTTCGCGGATCCTGTGGACCCTGAGCAAGAGGAGTTGCCTGGTATGGTCTGCCGCCTTTGTGGCGGAGAGTCGCATATCCCAGAGACCGAATTAGCGGCCTGAACGAGCGTCGCCAGACTTTTAGCTGCGTAACTCTGAGTGAGAAACTCGGGCGAGGGATCATTGGGTGATAAAAAGTCCGTAGACTTGTTAAGCTGGTTCATGGAATTGCTCAGAGCCGTATGTGACATCGAGGGTATCGGCGAAATCTGTGGAATATGACTCTGAGACGGAGGATCTGGAGATTCTTTGAGCCACTCGTTCATCAACACCTTTTTGGTCTTCGGGAACTTGAAGCCAGGTGCCAGCGGGCCGACCGCTGCAGCAACCAGGAGGCAAGCGGAAGAGAGAGGAGTAGACGGAGTCGAGCTCTGGGAGCTGCTGCTAGCCCCGCTGTCGCAAGTTGGACTCTTTATGGGCGGTGGCTGTTGAAGCGGAGGTGAGCTTGGCCCCGGTATATTGGAATTGGCCAACGCCAGCAGGAGTCCGGCCGTAGCGGCTGTAGAGATTCCATGATGTCCGGTAGATCCTAAGCCTCCGTCCATAGCATCTTTAGTTGGAGTGTGAAGATGCGGATTGTACGAGGGCATTCCGCGAATCGGAGGGCAATTCTGGTTCGGGAGAGGCGGAGATTGCATCGAGTTGCTTTCTTCCCCTGACGATATATCGGAATCTGCAGAATTCAGTCTAGTCCTGCACCTGCTCTGCTGAGAATGCGAGCTGCTCGTCGTCCTGGCTCTCCCCTTTCTCCGTTTTCGTCTCACCGGTCTCTCAGTGCTCTGTAATTTTGGTTTAATCTGAGTCGCGTTGACGTGCGTATCTTCGTTGTCGCTATGAGTCCCTCCCGACTCCTTCCTCTGAGCATTTCTCGCCTGCACTTCCTGCTTCCTCTGCTCCGCTTTCTCCAACCTTTCAAAGGCCTTCATTATGGCCTCCATCTTCCTCTCCTCTCTTGTCATTTTCTTCTTATCCTTCTTAGTCGTCTCTTGTACTTGAGGCGTGACGTTCGAAGGCGAAGTGAGGGGTTGCGGCTGTTGCTGCTGCGGCTGGGGCTGCTGCGGCACCACAGCAGACGGTTCTTCTTTAGCTACCTGGCGCGTCGTAACCGTTGCGCTTGTATTAGCACTCGTAACTGTTCTCCTAGCAGGAGCTGCGGCCGGTGGGGTCGGCACAGGGGCTGGAGTCGGTTGACTAATACTCGTACTTGAAACTGCGGACAACGAATCGCTGTCTTCGCACACTGTGTTTCTCCTTCCTCGTCGTCTTCTTTCTCTCCCACTGAGGAGAAAAGGATGATGATAGTTAGACATTGAATATTGATAATCGAAAACTGTTCTATATCTTGATTTCTACTCACTCTGCATTTTCAGCAAGAGACCCGTTGCTTCCTCGCCTGCTTAGTTGACCTATTGCTGCGACTTGGCACTCCCTGGTGTTATTGCAGGCACATATGAGTGGTGCAATGGGTGAGTTAGAATTAGGCGATAGCATAAGATCGTGTTGTTCGTGTCTGATCGTGATCTCCGCATTTTTTTCGATAGCTGTGGTCGTGACGATGTAAAGATGCAGGGTTCCCTTCTCGATGCAGTGTTTCACCTCCGCATTTGGTTTACAACTCCGACGAACGAACCTCGCGTCGTTTCCGTACGTTCTTGTGTCGACGCAAACCTCTGTACCGTCCCTTGGCAATCGGTAAAAAAATACAAAAGGTCCGGGTCTCTGTGCGTGCTGACGACCCTGGGGATGCGACGGCCTGTGCTGAGTGCTCAACATGTATTTACCGCGCAGTTCGACCACTGGGGTATTGGGCGGCAGGTACATAGTAGCTACCAAGAACTGTGGAAGGAATTAACAATACAAAATTAGTCCTATTTACGATTTTAGAGAAGAAGAAAATTTGAACAGCTTCGATACTCACCCTCAGATTATTACTGTGTACATTCAGTCGACATTTTCCAGTCGCCGCGGCGTTCATATTGCTCTGTCTCAAGTCCCCGTGAGCTCCGTTGACCTTGATGCTAGATATTCTAGCTCTGAGTTCGGGACTGTAATGATTGGTCACAGCCTCTTCGTACCGCTCTATCCACTGCCTAAGCGGCGCCATGTTGGTGCCCCAAGCATCCTGAGCGTCCTCCTCCTTGTCCTCAAGGCTCATTCTTCTCTTTGTCTTCTTCTTCCCAGGTCCTCGTTTCACGGTCTCTTTTTTACGAACTGTGCTAGTCTGCCTAGGATGCGGATCCCGTCTCTGTCTTTTGGCTACGTTGTTGTTGTTGTTGTTCGTGCTCAGTCTCCGGACCTGTGGCGGAGGGTCAGATTTCCGCCTCGGAGCCGGTTGCTGGGATTGTTGTTGTTGTTGTTGCGGCTGTGGTTGCTGAATCTGAGGCTGCTGTGGCTGCTGTTGAGCCTGCTGCTGCACCTGTTGCTGTTGTACTTGTACTTGTTGTTGTTGTTGCTGTTGCTGCTGCTGTTGTTGAGGTGGGGTTCGTTTTTTCTGTGCAGTATTCGCACCGACGTCAGTGTCTGCCGAACTGGTCGACGAAGAATCGGAGGATGTATCCGAATTCAAAAGCTCCTCACGTTTACGGAGCTGCAACGAACGAGCTCGTTGCTTATCTACGCGCCTTGGTCGGCACATTTCGCACAGGTATTCGTCCGGTATGTTCGAACGGTCGATACCCATGCAATCGACGTGCTGCCAAACTCTGTGGGTGATAAAAAAAAATGTCAATTATGATTAAATCTTTATTTTCAAAATATTGCGATATTATTGACCGCATGAAGTGTTATCAGAAAAAAAATCGATGGATAGTGATAGTAAAGATAAAGTGAAAAACCTGAGATAACGATTAGATTTCATAAAAAATAGAATAGAACAAAAAATTAACTCACAGACATCGATCGCAGCAGATCATGTAGCCGTCGTCATGTTCGAAATCACTGAAAATACAATTGATTTATTGGTATTACGATCAAGATAAGGTGCGAAAAATCTGAGGACATGTCTGATTCATGGTAAAAACATACCAAATACATCTCGTCACACTGTCTTCGTCATCTCCTTCGCCTTCCGGTGCAGTTTCCGTTTCCTCCCCCTCGGGTTCAGCCTCTCGTCCTGCTTCGCTGCTTATCGCACTTCCGGCATCGTCTTCGACGTTCGTACTTACGACTGCTAAGAAAATTGATGAAACAAGTCGATCAATAATATTGTCACAGTCTGAAATAAAAATTTGTTTCCATTCGATGATATGCTTACCTTGTCCGTAAATGAAAGGGTGTTGAGAAGTGGTGGTGGAACTCGGTCCTCCATTGACGGGTTGTTGCTTAGGATGTGGCGGCGGAGATGCGGGTGGTGGTGTTCGTGGCGGAGGTGCGCCATAGTTGTGGTCTTGTAGGACAAACTGGAGACACTACAATTAGAGAAATTGTTGTTCAAACCATGCAAACACCACACACAACTACCACCATTACAAAAAAAAAAAGAAATAATACAAGAGGATAGTCTAGTAATCACCGCTAAATACCACCATGAAATACTCATCATCACATTATCACAATGAATTAATCCCTAAAACTAGTTCAGTTCTACTATTATCGGTATGGTTACCTCGTAAGGAAGCGGCATTCTCCGTACTGGAGATTGCGGCGCTTGCTGCTCGCTATCTTCATTAGCCACATATGATTCGGTCTCGTTTCTATGAAAATAAAATTTATTAACAATTAGATTCTCACTCGATAAAACTTGGGAAGTAATAAAAATAACTTTTTTGGTACTTAAGATTAACTTACTTGTTGTCATTCTCTCTGCGATTATCCCCGCTGACGACGGGTAAAAGTGTTTTAATTTGTCCAGCCTGATTTCTAATTTGTTGGGGGTATTGCGCGGTCATGACGAGTTGTTTTTGTTGTATCATTTGCTGCTGAATTTTGACCGGTTGATTTTTATGCGCAAGAATATTCTGCCCGCTGGATTGTTGAGGGAGTAAAGTTTTGATGCTCGTCTTTTGGGCGATCGTTGTCGGCGTTCCTTGGCCTTTCAAAGAACTCAGATTAGTGTTCAACGAAGTTTTAATACCAGCCATTTTCTGCAGGTGATTTCTCTGCGCCGGTTTTTGTGGTGGAATCGTTTTAATGCACCCAGGTTGTTTCTGGGTATTCTGAGGACCTATGATGTTTTGTTGTTGTTGTTGTTGTTGTTGTTGTTGGATTATCTTCACCGATTGAGAGTTCACAGTGCGATTAGACTGCTGCGTCGCATTTTGCGCGTTCAAAGGTTTGACGCTGTTCATCATTTTCTGTGAAACAGGTTTCAAATTTCCCTGTTGCACATTTTGCGACTGATTTTTTGTCGGGCCAACCCTCAGCACCATTTGTGGTTGTGGTTGTTGTTGTTGTTGCTGTTGCTGTTGAGATTTTGAATTGACTGTCGCCTGAACTCTTTGATTATTTGGAAGCGATGTTATAGTGGCCATTTTTTGTTGCATTCCAGTGATGGTCTGCGATCTCTGCGTTTGCGAAACAACATTCATTTGCTGTTGTTGTTTCTGCACAATCTGTTGCTGCTGTTGCTGCTGCTGTTGTTGTTGTTGTTGTTGTGGATTTTGGTGCATCAGTTGCTGCTGAAGCTGAGATACTTGTGGTCCCTGTGGTTGCTGCTGTTGCTGGTTGGTCGTTGGCTGTTTAGCGACGTTTAGTAAATTTTGATTCTGCTGCAACTTTGATATATTCGGAACGCTGTTACTCTTTGTGACGTTAGACACTGTTTGTGTCTTGTTGGAATTAACAGCGGTCAGTGTTTGGGATTTCTGTAGAGCTGCTGTTGTCTGTGGCCTCTGCTGTTGTGTTTGAACATTTTTTTGCTGCTGCTGCGTATTGGCTTGCAACTTCTGTATACCAGCTACAGAATTAACCGTTTTCGAAATGTTGTTAACGACGGTGGGTTGCTGTTGTCTCTGTACTCCCGGAGCCTTTTGGACGACTCCCTGAGTTTTTTGTGTAATCTGCACTTGCTGCTGCTGCGGCGGTCCAGAATGTTGGACCTTTTGCATTCCGTGTGTCGTGGCATTGCTGATAATCTGTGACTGTACTTTTTGACTGTTAAAAATTTGTGAACTTTTTTGTGCATTGCTGACGGTCAACGGCTGATGAACTTTTTGCATATGTTGTACTCCACCGCTGGAATTAATCTGCTGTTGTACTCTCTGCATGTTTGCACTGTTCATAACTTGACTCATGGATACTTGTGTCGTTTGAGTAGACGGAGTGAGAACCTGCGGCTTGGGCACCGTTTGTATCCTAGGCATGTTTGCACGCTGTCCGCTTTGATTATTGACATTTGTTATCGTTTTAACTTTCTGCAAACTAACGGTTTGCGGCTTGCTGCCTATCCCTTGCGACTTCACTTGTATCCTGTGAATATTTGGCACAGTAGTAGCGATCGTCTTAACTCCAGGAGTGGCTAAAATCTGCGCTGCAGAAACCTGTAATTTCTGTTGCATATTATTCTGCAAGTTTGTCGTTATCGTTGCCGTCTGTTGTTTAGTTTGAGCTGCATCTTGTACGGCCGGTATCTTGGTAGGCGTGTTAACATTTTGTGGGAACATAGGCGACGCCAGGGACTGAATCTTGGATACATTGCTGCCGGGAGAAGGCAGAGAGGACTTGATCGGCAGATGCAGAGCATGCGCCGTACTCAGTGGCAGAGTGTTGGGATGTAATTGGAAGGTGGAAGGTGGTAGTTTCTGTGAAATAACCCGGGTCGTGAGAACCTGAGTGGTGGTGGTCTGCGAGCCTCCGATTCTCTGGGCATCTCTGACCGTTTTATTAACGGGATAAGTGACTGTAACGGGTTTGACAGTCTGCGGTAATCCAGACCCAGCTGATACCACCGTCGTAACGTTTACAGTTTTTAAATTCTGCAAACTTTGAGGTCTGTTGTTGTTGCTAGCTACCAACGGCTTGGCGATCCCAGCGCCCACCGGGATCGAACCAGCCAACTCTTGCGCCAATGCCGAAGTATTGTTGTTGCTAACTTCTTCGGGTGTTTCGACGTTACCTAATTGTAGGACAAAACTCATAGTGGCGTCGGTTGCATTTGGAACAAAGTTACCGATCGCCTCTGACCCTGGCTTGATGTTGTCAGTCGGATCATTTAGCTCTTCAGGGGAGACAGGGGGAGGTAGCCCAGGGCCAGGGGACACCTGTTCCCCACCCCCACCTGTTCCACCCCCGGTTAACTTGATCACTGATGGAGTCGACGTCTTGGAGGCTTTTGCGATTTCGTCAAATTAAAATTTGACGAAATTTGATTTTTATCAAACTTTTATAATACAGTTTGAATATATCCGTCTGTCCTTTGATGAGCTATTTGAGGATCTCAGTTCTTGAACTGAAACAGAATAAGAAGAAGAGAGAAACAAATTAGATAAAGTCTGTCTTTTATTTTTCTTCATAAAATTTAATCACTTTTCTCGTTATTTGCGCGATTCTCGATATTGTCTTATCATCGCACCAATTACGAGCTGAAATAGTGATGTTTAATTTCCACTTAAGAGAAGCTCCACGATCCAGTCTATGACGAAATTACGACACGAAGCAGTAAAGCTCGCCATCAATCGATTGCCAATCAATTTCTTTTCCACTTCGTGATCGTGGTCTAATAACGTAAAAAATCGATTTAAATTGAGCGCCTTTACAACCTTGGCATACGGTTATCAAATACTTTTATGTTATAGAAAATTTTCACAGCGAATCAAAGAGTTCGTTTCGTGTGCCAGTAAGGTAGAAGCCCCGGTTTCTGACCCCATTGCCTTTTTCAGGGGTCGAAAACTAGTGTACAGCAATTATTAAGTGTCAGAAACCAGCAGCTGCACTAGGCTCGAATCAAAGATGACCATTAAATTGTCCATTATCGTTCCTAGTCTAAAAAGTATCAGTTCATCCGATGAATCCCATCATTGCCGATTACATGTACTGTCCCTAATTTAGAAGAGAATAACTTCATCTAAAATCCCTCTAATGTCAGAAACCGAGGCGTTTACCTTAATTGTAAAAAAAAAATTAAGGATAGGGGCAATAATCCATAATTCCGCGAGTGAAAGGTCTCTCGATTTGAAATGCGACCGTATTTCAAATTGTGAAAACCGTGACAACAGTGAGGTTTGTATCGATTGTAAATATCCGATCGTATAAAAGTTTTCGTCAAATCGTAAAAATCTGAATCGCTGATAGTGTATATAGTAGCGATGCTTCTGTAGCTCTGCGAATATAAATAAGGTGGAATAATAATGATAGCCAGCAGTGCCCTCAAGGCCTTGTTTCTGCATAATGATTTCATTGTGTTGTCAACCGTGTCTCTGTTCCCGCCACTAAATGCATATCTCGAGGTATCCTGCTACAGAGACCCCCGTACATACACACAATCAAAGATAATCTCGTAGTCGTGACTTTCGTCTCTCTACTCCAACGGACATTATATTCTAAATAAAAAAAAATCGGAATGGTTTAAAGCCCCAGAATTCGTATTCAATTCGTTGCGAGATAAAAAGGAACGTAATGACCGTCGCGTGACGACCAAAGGACATAGGAAATGTGGGTATAGCTTCGATTGTAGAGAACTGCACCGCTGGATATACCTGTGCAATGAATTCGTCTATACCGTCCGCGAACGTTATACGTAAATACATTCATACCCGCGGTAGTTTGCATGGAATAAATTAGTCACTCCACCAGCGTGGAGAATTGCGCAGTGCGATCACAAGCACGCGTTGGACGTTCTTTAACGAACAACGTTCAACGGCACCTATGATGAACTCCGCAACGTAGACTTCGGGATGTGACTAACCGATGGTATAACGAGACCCGTACCTAGTCCTGAATGTTCAGAGCCTCGATCAGATCGTCCTTCAATGCATTACAATTCATTGTATCTTTCACCTAGGGGCCCTGCCACTGTGCGCTTCGCGCGCAACTCCAAGTCGGCGCTGCGCGCCTCAAAAATTGATTTCACTCCTTTTCATTCGCTTAGGAGTCGAATTTCAAAAAGTGATCAAACTACTTTTTAGGTATTTGAATGAGCAACCATTTGAAACAAAGACGAAGTCAATATCTCATCGGACTGAGGAGATATCGATGAAGATAGAAGAAAAATAGAAGATAGATTATAGAAGAAGATCGAAGATAAAATATAGATGAGGAAGACAAAAGATGGAAGATAGAAGATAAATAGAAGATGGATAGAAGATAGAAGAAGAAGAAGATAAAAGATAGATAGAAGAAGATTTTCTTGTGTAGTTTATATCTTCAGTATGAAAGGAACAGAAGTACGAGACTTTTAATCGACTAGTCTGATCATCGTCGAGGGTGGAATCGGCAATCAACGTCAATGGACGATTGTTGCATCGTATCGAGGCAGCGGGGCTCGGACATTGGCGAAGGGTCATTAATCCGATCGGTGATTATCGTGAAATGATACATTCCCCAGTGACTATAGGTTTGACCGTGAATATCAGAGTGGATTGATGATTGCGGGTATTGCTGCGGTATCGGAGTGTCTAGCGTCAACGGAATATCAAATTTCCTTACATTCGCTGGTTTTCCTGTTGAAAATTTCCGTTTTTCCAGGTATTTTTTAACCTTGTTAAAAGTTGAAGTTTTCGTTACAAAATAAAATTGTTAATTTTTCTTGTAATTTTATTTTACATAAATGTTCATTAATTATTGAGTTTCCAATTAACGATGATTCAAGGATTGTTAAATTCTGATAATTCGCCATTTCTAATTCAAAGTAAGCTATTTTTGGCTTCAATATTTCGACGAAGACGTGTTCATGTGGCTCTCCAAGAATCAAACTGGGAAAAAAAAATTTTTGAATCGAAAAATTTAAGCGTAAAGTATTCTTCCCCGACAGCTAGACACCCTGGGTATAGGCGAGACTTTAACACATGTATCGAGTTTTTCCCGACGAATAATTAGCGACTAAGTGAGTACCGTTGATGTCTTCCTTCAAAAACGATTCAAAAGAAGAAGAATGGTTGGAGAAAAAGAGCAACGGACATTCAACACCGTGACGGGATGTTAAACTTATCGTTAAACAGTTTATTAGCAGAGAGATATGGAATGAATATAATTCTCTAGAATCTGATAGAAGAAGAAAAAAGAGCTCATATAACAACGGGAAATTGTTTTGACTTTCCACAACGCGCCTATAAAAGCCACGTTAACCAAGGTTATGATTTTTGGCCACAATTCAACGGCTGTAATTAAATAAGTATTGCTAAAGTCTCAGTTTTAGACATTTGCTGCCAGTGGGACTGTGACGATGATTCATTGGATAAACGAATTCGTATTATTTCACATGTACGGTTCTCATTTTGCAGAGATATAAATACGTATACCGTCCGAACCGAATCATTCATGACGTATTTGTCGCAGTAAACAATCTAGCCGTCCGAACGATTTAGCAACGAGAGTCGAGAGAAGAAAATTGCGCCGAGAATGCGGCGCGGCTCACAACCGAAGCTGTTGCATGCCGCAGAGCGGTAACAAGCGTTGAAAAGAATCTGATATGTAGTGGCAGCGGCTAGCTAGAGTGAGCGAGTGAGGCAGGGGACCGGAGAAGTCGCCGCCTTCCCTCGCGTTCAGTTAGCATAGCAATGGGATTTGCACCGACCTACTTGGCGGCCCTCGACCCTGCCTGCATTGATTCGATACAATTTACAAACGAAAATAATTTCACAGCTCATGCAGCATAGCCAGTCATAGTCGTAGCATAACTGTTACATACACGTTACGATATCGTAGTAACACGCAGACACATCGCACAACTATTACGTTATGAATCTTGCCTTCGTCAGTTTCTTTGTTTACAATACGCCGCTAGAGTCAGACAACATTGAAGAATATATTTTTTATTCCTTCATTTGTACATTTGTTACATCATTGTTCTTAAATAATACAGTTTTTTCTAATCTATGTATCGTTTATTTTACTTTATTAAAATAAAAACAAACGAAGATAATATATATATAGTTTCGTAATTTTCAGTCAAGGCTGCCATTTTATGAGAGTATCCATCATCCGAAGCTCGAACCGTGTTGTAAACATACCGAAACTGTTCACGATGAATTCGGACCCACGAGATGACGTCGCAGTTATTAACCGGAGGTCTCGGAGCTGAATAATAACAGTGTAAAGCCTCGTTTTGTTCGGGCGGAAGAACGAAACGGGCGAGATATAAAATACAATGGGACCTACGAGCGCGGTGTCCTCTCGGTCTGGTCCCGAGTCTTCGCCTTCGCCAATAACCGGTATTGCTACTCGCTTCTCTTTTATTTTTCCCTTCCCTTCCTTTCCTTCTCTCCTTTCTAGCCCTCTGTGTCCGCGCGCAGTGATCGTCAGTTGCTCGACAGAGAAGAATGGATGATAGAACGCGGTAGGTAAAGCGGGACGAAGCGGTACCTATCGATCCTTGAAACCATACAGGCCACAACATAGCGACCCATACCTAACCGTCTACCAACACTGCGGACCTCGCGTACGTATGAGAAGAAGCGGGGCGGAGGCAGCGCCCCCCCGGTGAATTGTGATACTGCAAGAGGTGCTTCTTTTAGTGAATCTGAAAATAATCTACGTCCAAGACGGTACAAGAATATTCTTCTAACATCCAAGAAAAGTAAGTATACAAAAAGATTAGATCGTTTCTAATAAATATTTAGCCAGATGTCAACGAGGGACAAACGGTGAAGGTAAAAGTTGCGTGTTTACACGCGGATAAATTAGTGTGATAATTAACCCGAATCCACATGATAATAAAATGGACCGCAGAGCACGTATGCATATCGTACGAGACCCGAAAGGCTCGGACGTGTTATACGAATCAGACCAGTGATACTGTGAGACGGTTTATTCAATAACAAGAGCCGAAAGTGGCCCGTCGTCCGTCGCGGTCGGTTCACCGGTCGTTGCTAGTCTGCATGGGTTTAGAGCTTTCATCCTCTTCTCTCCCTGCGGTGGTGTGGCTACTATACGAGTTCTTTTCGACCCTCCGAGCACCGAACGATATAATACCAACACCCGGATCTTTCGACTTTATACGTTTACACGACGAATCTAGGTAAGGATAAATAAAGTCGAGAATCTGAATGAACCATGAACAAGGTATGTTAATTTTTTATAGAGATTTTTTTCGTAAGTTTTTCTACGAAGATAAGATAACTGGAAGTTTATTTCAGCGTGGAGGGCAATACACTGAATTCTGCGAGGTTTAACGAGGCGCGGAGTGAAAGTGAAGGTAAAAACAAAACAAGATCGAGGAGTAACGTGATCTTCGATTTAAAACTGGTTAAAAACTTTCACCACGCGTGTTTCTGCTGCATTTATATGGCACTGCAGTAGGTTACGAGCTTTTTAATTCTGTATACATCTATATGTAGGTACAATGAGTTCCGTTAATACGCAATAATATTATTATTTTCATTCGATATATGTTGTATGTTGCGAGAGACGGAGAGAGAGATAAAAGGTAAAGATGTAAATGAAGTTAACCTCGTTTCTCGCATATCTTTAAGCGTTTATTTTTAGATACTTCGTTGCTGGTTAAAGAATCCTTAATACCAGCCAAGTGGCTCCGTGAACAGTACACATACATATAATATGCTTTGTTGTTAATGAAAATCTACTGGATCAACTGCATAATTGTTATCATACAAACTTCAGAAGCTCGTACATAAGAATGCATAATATTTATCATATCTGTTTCATATCATATCATGTATATAAATTATATAAATATTGTAAAACAGATCGGAATGGAAGAATAAAAAATAATCTCTTTCAGCTTCATGAATATTTACTTTTAACGATTCAGACACGTGCAGTGTATTCAAATATCACATCACGCAAGTTTTTTTTTTTTTTTTTTATTAATGGATCACCGAGATCAAAGGATGAGAGGAAGAGGAAACCGGATGCGACAGAGATTTTGGATTATGAATGCAGGGAGGCAGAGATCTGAGTGATGGACCTAGTAGCCTGTAAGACATTTCATTGCTGTGGATTTTTATTGATTTTCGATCAATCCCAATTTAATTTGACTGTGAAGTGCTTCCACCGGTTCTTCAATATAAGCATCGTTTTTTTTTTTGCTCCTCTGCAGCGTATAAATATTATACGTTTATTATTATTTTTTAATGATTCACGGTTCTTGAAATCGCGCAGTTAGCGCGGTATTTTTGAACTTGACTAAACAAATATATTATGAGTATTGAATTACGAATCAGTAAATTTCTAGTAAATACAGATAAATCTTTTTTTTTCATTGTAATTCAATCTAGGGGCTAATTTATGACAATGGGAGCAATAAAAAAAAAGAGAAAGGCTATTCTTCAAATATATACGATAATTTGAAAAGAAAAACAAAAACACGGACCAACATTCATTGAACATATAATTGCGATTTTGAAAACGTAACAATTGAGAACATCGTATTAAGCTCGGGGCAACGGATGATAAACAGCGCTGCATGACTGAATTCAAAGTTCGAGTATCCGAAGCAGGAGGAGCAGCAGCAGCAGTAGCACTCTGCACAGAGGTAAAGTCTAACTCGGAATCGTTTTTAACTCGGTCAAAACATCGCCCACGCCCCACGCTCAACTACGTCAAAGTCGGTGTCGGTGTGGTTCGCCCACGTTATTCTGTTGGAGTGGTTGAAAATAATACCTCCAATTTCATTTTCCGTCAATAATGGCTTCTCATTCTTTATATATTTTTTTTGTCCTTCATCACCGAACAATTGTAATCCTTGTTATAAGGATTTGATTGGGAAATAAAGAATTTTCTTCTCTGACACAAAGAAAAATAAGATTTGTTTAATGTAAAAAAGAAAAGAAGAGAAAAATAAACGTGAAGCGCGATATGATTCACGCATGGATGTCGTAAAAGAATCTTTTCTTTCGCTTCCACTCTTCATCTCTCTCACATATTTTCCCAACTCAAAACAGATACGATGAGGATTTCTCTCTTATGCCCAGTTTTATAAACGTGGACTGTTGGAAGTTTTATCACACACAGATGTCATGAAATCGCTTCTCGTTTTAGTCAAATTAATTCCCAAATATGATGAATTTAGTACTCAATTTTGGAAAAATTCGATATAAATACAAAATATTGATATTGAAAATTTGTTCATAAATTCAAAGAACATGCATAGCGATTCGGGTTGTTGGAGTGTGTAGTTAAATCACAATCATTTTTTACAGTGTGGGGTAAAGTTCACCCCGGGTGTATCGTTCATTTGTTTCATACACATTGACACATTAGATCAATATGTGTATGAATTAGTGGACATTTTACGTTGGCTATTTACTGCGCAATATCGAAGAGATAACGCATGTAGGTATTATGGAATGGGAAACAAGGTTCTTCAGATAGTGATGCAAATACCACGCGTTCCACAACCAACACGTGTATATATTTATTTCCTGCATTTCTTTATCTATTTTTTTTTTTATGGAACTCAAGTTAGCAGCTATCATTAGCAGCCAAAAGTGCTAAATTCAATTGCGATGAAAGAATGAGGCCCAAATTATAAAATTTTTGTGAAATATTATGAAAAATGAATACTTTTTTATCTTTTGTAAAAATTATAGACACAAATCTGTACTTCCTAATTATGTTCAGGAGAAGTTTGTAATGTTTGTTTCATTTTTTTTCTCTTCATCATTTCCAATTAAATCCGCAGGCACGTCATCGCTCATTGCCGCGGATTTTCTATGTGCAAGCCTGCATAACAACCACTTTGATGAATACTATGCGGCACTGGAATCGACACATTCGCAAAGCATGCTCGTTTCACCCCCAATTTTAGCGCGAGCTTTGATCACGAACGATGTCAGCTCGTGAATTATATCGACCCCATTGATCAAACATGGTGGCCACTATAGAGAGTGAAAAAAAAATCCTGACTTTTCAGGACCAAACATTAATTATTCTGTGACTGAAATTTGGACGAATTAGTCGTTTTTCAAGCATGTGATGAACAATGCTCTGGATAAATGGAGAAAGAAAATGATTTCCGAGAATACTTTTTTTATTTCTAATTTGTACAAGTTTTGCTAATATTTTCATTGATTAAGATTTTTGCACGAGAAAGACAAAAAAAATTGCTGCAGGGGATCTTTTATTCTGTCTCATTTTGGAGCATCATGAAATTCCTGACATTTTCATGACAATTTGGAGACAATTACGAAACCGTGAGAAGTGGTCACTGGTCAGCAGCGAAAAGATCTGTTTTCTCATGATAATGATAGATTACTGATGTTATACCTGTAGATGAATATATATGACGATGAAAATAAAGTGTAGAATTATTTATGACGATCATATTTCAGACATGTATTACCTGCAGTACGATAATGCTTAACCCATTTTACAACGGGCCAAGGACGAGTTTGAGGTAACGTATGTACTGCCTACCTACGTACCTGCAGGAAAACGACCGGATATTCGGTCGACGGAATCATCATTTAAAACCGTACGAGACTCGAGAGAGTAATACGAAAAAGTGTGTCACGATGATGTTAAATGAGGAATAAAAATAGCATAAAACTATGCAAACAGGATGAGAAGAACATTCTTGGTATTTGAAATGAAGTGATTCGTTCGTCTGCCATTTTGGTAGCATAACGGTTTTTTTTTGCACTGTGTAAAAGGGGTGGATCAAAACAAATTAATCAAGTCCCAAAGCCTCCCTCTTTCGATTGAATATATTTTCATCAAAGAACACGACGGCGTCGCTCTCTAGCGGCAAAGTCTCCGCGTCGCGGCGATACCGAGGCAGCAGCGGGAGCCAGGAAACGACGACCCTCCGTCAAAGGCCACGGCCGTATCCTGAAAGCCCACGCGCAACGCGCCGGAAATCGTCAACCCTGGGGGCGCGGGGGCGACGCGATCCGTTAACAGAAGAGGGTCTCGACGCGGCGTGGGCGTAGGTCGGGCATCGCGGAGGTGTATCGTCCTCTCTTGACGTCACGCTCGACGTCAGACCGAACTCTCATCACGAGGGAGGAATGTGGGAATATCGTGACGATGGTTGAAGAATCTTTCTTTCCTTCACCTCCCTTCATCATCCAATGTTATGGAATACAATAAATACATTCCATGCTTGTGTTTGTATCATAAAATTGTGATGGTTTCCGGTCATATAAACAGAGCATAATGATAATGAAAAAGAGAGAAAGAATCGGACGCTTCCTGATCTCGATATCGTAGTTTCAATCTTGACGGGGGGAAAAAAAACAACTGAATGCTGAAAATGAAGATGAAAAAACAGAAAATAAATATGGCAACTAAACGAGGGGTCAGGCGTGCGGACGCAAATAATAGAGAGTCCGGCCTGGGCGCCCCCCGACAAAACGGTACTCATTATTAATCAGCTTTTTTATGCTCGTAACATTTCATCCATATGCGGGTAAACGTACGCGGTATGTATGATACAACGTGATATTACTCATCCATTTCTACGAACAGGTACGTAACTTGTTGCTATGGATGGGTACAATGACTAGAACTTGTTTAACGGTTATTTCAACATTGTTTTTTTTTTTTTACTTTGTACATGAAACAATTGAATGACACGAATACAGAAAGCGAGAATTTATTTTCTGGGACTCATATTCCTTTGTTTACATCGCCTATAGCGAACTCCTGGGTCTTTGAGGACGTTTGCAGATACGACGTAAGGTAAACCATGTAATCGGCAATGACGGCTTTCATTGGATGAATTTATACTTCTGAGTGTATCAAACTGGAAAAAAAGACCATGGAATCGTAAACCGGGGCGTTTACCTCAAGGTCGCAGAGTATCGCCCGTTTCGGAATCTACGTTTCCCATCCCCACAGTTCATACAAGGCGTTAATGTTTGGAATAGTATAGTGACATTCATCTGTGTACCTGTACACACAGATCTACCATATACAAGCTCAACCTAACACTGAGCGATATTCACATAGTTATTTACATTCACGTTGCTCGTCGCGTTCTTTGTTCTCGCTCGCGCGATATGGCGTCTCGATTATTCTTATTGTACTTTTGTTATGCTTCCGACTCTCTTTCTCTCTCACACAGACTGTGGATTGTCTATTCGCAGAGCTAAAAACATCGCGTTTAATACCGCGAAGCTCGTATCAATCAATAAAATTAAAAATTATTGGATTGGAATCAGTGATGACTCGATTATTGCAGGAGAAAAATCAGCGACATTAGACGATGATCTGGTTTTGCAGTGTCCGGCGAACCACCGCTTCGCTAGGAATGTAACGAAAAAAAGAAAAATAAACAGTATAATAAAACTTGTAATAACCTTAAGGCGCGCCTGATGCCTCTAGCCTGATACTTTAACTACGTGAACAATTTTTGCCGAGTTATTTGAGCGGTTCTGAACCGTTTTATACTCTGCTTGGTACGGAAGAATGAACTCTGAATAATAGGTTCTTTGATAATAATTCTGATATATAAAACTTTTTACATCTTCCATAGTTCAGCCGACCTATAACAAACTTTATAACTCCAGTTTAAATAAACTTCTCCGCTTCTACATGCTCAAAGTTCGCTCTTCTATATTGAATTATCGTCTCAAGAATCCGAGGAAGAAGAAACCCGCGGTTATTACGACGTTAAAGAAATCTAGGATTATTTACGGACGTAAATAACGTAGGTACAGGGTGACCACTCGATTCCGCTCACAGAATTCCCTGACATTTCCCGGTTTTCCCTGACTGATATCATTATTTTTCCCTGATATTTTGATTTTACGATTCGAGCTGAAACCACTAAAAATTGTAATCACTTATAGTTCACGTGTGATCTAAAAATGACAATATGTATTCATCTACGTCGGGTTGTCTCATATTTCTAATCACAGATGAAAATGAAATCGTCAAGAAGAAGAAGAGAACAATTATGATGATGATAGCGTCTGAATTTCATGGCCGAGGTTTTTAAAACCCGTGGATTTGACGAAATTCCCTGACCAACCGACGAATTCCCTGACATTTCCAGGATTTTTCCCTGACACACCAAATTCCCTGACATTTCCCGGTTTTCCCGGTTTTCCAGACGGGTGGCCACCCTGTAGGTAGCACTTTTTTTTTAAAGGCCGTTGCCTAGTGAGTTAGCGGGCTCCTCGCCTTCCTGTGCGAAAGTGGAGGGGATAAAGGCTGGGACAAACTCCCGAGGCTTCAACGGAGTAGGGATAGGCGCTAGGGATTGGCGGCTCTACGCGGCAAAATTGCGATTTTGTGCTTCCGCTCATGCAAGTTTTTTCTTCAAATTGGAGTCGAAGGACGAATCTGTGCCGCGTATTTAGTAGAATTTCAGAAGAAAATTAGGACGAATTCCGCAATTCGGAAAAATACACGTGACAGATTGCTCCTTAACCTTCAATATGCTTCCAGGACAGCCTCGATATCTGTATAAATGGCGTAGAGAACTCGCATAGCGTGAACGTCCGCAAGCGCTAGTTGGACCGTGAGTAGGCAACGTCCTTAAAAATTCCCTGTGATGTACTTGGCGCGCGATTGCAGCCGTTAGCACCGAGTGTTTGTTTTTTTGCTCGCAGATTTTTTAGTGGCGAAAGTAAACATGTGCAATCTATGTAGAAGCATGAATTATCCGTGAATGTAAATCTCGTCAGAGCGTTGACGAAAATCGATCAGTTAGTTTGATACGTCGCGGCGCAGGTTAGCGAGCCGAGGTGGGGTTTGTGAGGAGATAAACGGTACGGGAGGGGGGAGGGTCAGGAGAGCGGCGTTCTCAACAAGAAACAGACAACATGGCTTCTTACCATTCTTGCGAATATAGCGCCGCCTGGGCTCGTGTTTACGGAACTTTTACGCGTTAAATCGTTGTTTATATACCGCATATTCCTTTCTCTATTACACTGTACTTACACACGACACATAATACAAAAGAAAATCGTTATCCAATCACTGCTAACGGTCTTAACTTTGAATAAACAACCTTCTTTCTAATTCCCAAGGTTCTTAAGATTCTTTGTTTATTCAAGAAAAGAAAAAATTCAATTCAAAATCGCATCAAGCCTATCCCATGTTATTTGTAATTTTTTACTTGTATTTCTTGTTTATTGTTATCTGTATTTTATTTGTTACTTTTCTTATACTTCATTATGCCAGAATGACAGAAGAATTCCACGGACTCTCGGTCCGGGCACTTTCCATACTTCCAAAGACACGGTGTCTCCGATCGGAGAGTTCAATGTTCTCCGATGGCGCAAATTCCTCGCTTTATCAACGACGATATTAGAGACTGATAACAAAAGGCTCTGCGCAAACAGTCGGATCTATGAGCTCGCAGAGAGTCTTTTCTCCCTCTAACATATGGATCTGGGTCTCTGACCCAGTAGATAAAACATCAAAGCCACTGGGATTAGATTTATCGTCTTCAACCGGATGAGATCCTAGTTCCTTGGAATCGTCGACTCGATTCGAACCTGAGTTCAACCGATGCTGTGACAAATTGCTCAACGTTTTGAGATCTCGGGATATCCAAACACTCGGCTTTTCAGTCAAGTTCAGTTCGGTTAACGTCGACGTTGAGGGTTAGGGTTTTGAGATTGTTGTAACGGCTCTGGGTTTGAGGACCGGGTGATTCGAGGCGACGTAAACCCCCTCGATTATGAGACACGGAGATTAGAAGAGTCCGCGGTGTCCGAATGAGTTTGATTAACGAGTTTGTGTGTGTACGATGTGGTTGACCTGCCCTCACTTGGTGCTCGAGCAGCCACTGCTGCCATCACAACGAAATTGAAGGAATAATGAAAATAAGAGTATTTTTTCCGTCCCGATGCCTGATTTCGTTCAAATATCCATAAAGTCGGCGGTAATTCGTCGAACGCTGGTTTGTTGACGGTTTCGCGGAGTAGGAGGTAGAAAAAAAAATCAAAATTCCCGAGTTTCGGAGCTAAAGACACTCCGTACTTGGTTATGGTGGTGAGATACGATCCTGGAAGGTTTTGCCGTTGATCCGGAGCCCCGAATGGGATTATTCCGTGTGTCAGGTCGACGAGGAGGTTCCGGGTGTGTAAAAGGTGTGAATATTAATATAAGAACGTAGTTTGTACGTCATTGGCGAAAAATGCCGTAGGAAGTCGCGAGACTCGGTATTGAAGCGTTTTTCTGGTTCATGTGGGGATATTCTCGCGTATAATTGATTAGGGTTCGATCGTAGTTCGAATTGAAGTGGTCAAACGGTCAGAAATAATAAAATCCTTACCTTAATATGACAGGAATACAGAAGCTCACTTCAAACTTGGATGTAAACACAGGCATTTTTAAACGTAATTTACACTAGGGCAGGTTTAATTTATTATCGTTAAACACTGGTTACATCGCGATTAACCTTTTATCACTGTTTAAGATTTGATTACGTTATTAAATACCGTAATAAATACAAGAATTCACCAACTCTTCGGAAAACGTCCATCGAAAACTAAAGATGGCAGCCATTCTTCTGTACAAAACAAAGGTTCACGTCCACGGACTCCACAGAAACGAAGCCTCGAACCCATATCACTTCCGGCGCTGCTACCTCCGCGCATACTTTCAAAAACCCAACATCGAACGATAATTTTATAGGCTTTAGAATCATTAAAAATATCCTCGTGCTCGAAATACGCTACAAAATTCCCCGATAAATGAACCCTGAGCCTTTTCTTCAAGCTAAATCGCCACTTTTCGCTTATAACTATCGCAATTCAACCAGAAATCTAGTTCTTGAAATATACGACAGGCAGCGCTCTCGAACGAACCGGATTTGATGATTATTTTTTCAAAATGGATCCTAGACTCCGTCTAATTCGATCATACGAATCGAGTTATATCGCTCGTTGCCAACTTCAGATCAAATTATTCAACTACTACTTCAGATGTTTTGATTATTCGATGGCTTTAAATCCCTCGATCGGATGTTATTTCGGTTTAAAAACCAGCTGCTGGGATATCGAGGGGATTTTTAGGGTCTTCTAGACCATCAGGCATCGCGATGGGCCGGAAAATGAAATTCGATTGTTTCGAGGAGCCAAAACAAACGAGGAGAGGCCCGCGGGGTTGGCTATCGTGTCCGCTAAAGACAGACATGCGGCAGCTTCAGACCGCTGCCTGTGTACAGTCAGTTGGATTATTGATCAAAGCGCGATATACCTATGCTGTGTCGTTTAATAATAGAGCGACGTAGGTTGTGCGAAATATTATCATGCAGTAGTCACACAACGCGGGTTGCGTGTGTGCGATACAGACGATACAGACTCGCTTAAAACTTCATAGATACGCAAAGACAGAGAGAAAGAGAGAGAGACGGCCGTGTGTAATAAAAAATTACATGGGTACAGTTCTTTCCGCACACGCATTTATGATGTGCCGCGCGTAGGTATCACATCGACGATTATTGGATACTACGGGGAATTATTTTCGATTAAATTTCAGACTCACGGATTCAAGGTAAAAAACGAGAGTCAGAGATCATCACAGATATCGAACGATGTAGATAATATGAGAGGGAAATGGAACATTCAAATATTCCTTGCAAACAATCGACGTTTATCGGGGTTAGGAGACAGAAGAACATGAATTTTCATATTTTCGTTTACAATAAATAATCCGAAGCAATAAATTATGTCCCACATGATTGAACCACGATTGACGCTTTTTCGATGCTTGGAATTCAAAATTTTGTCTTTTCGAATGAAATTCTATGATCTCGTTATTCATAATGCATCGAAAATTCGAGAAAATTTTCTTTTTCATTTGAAATTTGACGAAACATTGAAAAACCTTATTTCGGCAGCTATAAAAACGTTATACGTCACCGTATTGTCGAATTATCTGAATTTTTTCATTATTGACGCCGAAATTCCTATCCAGGGTTATTCAGAATCGGTTCATTTATTTCAGATAAAGTATCCGAAATGGTGGACACAGACCCGCAGATAAAGAGGCTGCTGCTACCGACGGAGGAGACGCTGTTCGAACAGTTATTGAGGATCGGTCTATACCTAGGAGCCGTATTTCAGATCGTCTGTCTCTTGGCGATAGTCGTTTATCAGGCTGGACCGTCGGACGGAGTGGCTGCGCTGAAGGTAGCTAAAGATTCCCGTTGATCGGAGGATAAATGATAGATTAATCGTTTTTCAGGATGATCCGAGCGACGTCGAATGCTCCGAGAACAGCCCTCAAGTAACACCGAGGAGGCCTCATAGACTCAGGAAACAAGAGAAGAAGAAGAGACGCTGAGGATCTTTAGCTATAATTGAATACTTTTTTACACTCATTGATACAAGATCTGAATTTGATTGGAGCGTTTTTCGCTCATTCTAGTCGCTTTTTATGATCCAGTGATCGCAGAAGGAAACGGAGTGTCTAGGGCTCAGTAAACTTGATGGAGTCCGTGAAAATGAGGCAATAAGGCAATAAGGCTCAATAATTGAGATCTTGTTGGATTATGCGAAGATCTAATTGTTTTTAGATCAAAATAAGCATCGACGATACATTCCACAATCATTTGTGATAGAAGTGCCAATTTATCATATTGGTCTTGCAATTTTTTATGAAAGTTAGCGAAGATCGGAGCTCTGTAGACACTCTTGTTGAGGAGGCAATTATTTATAGCTCGAAAGGGTGATTTTTTTTATTGGCTTTTGCTAGTTCTTTATTTATTACAACTAAAAGGCGGCTATTTTTATCTCCATTTGCGATTGTGGGATCTAATCGGTCGGGGAGCTAGTATGAATTGAAGAGATTGATATCGTGGCTATTTGTTCATAGCCACATTTTTTTAATGTCAATTTATTACCGTTAGGATTTTTCGATTTAAAAAATGGATATCAACATGATTTCCTATTGGAGTGATTCTAAGTCAAAATTAATTTCACGATTAAACAATTTATATCGCAGTTTTATTTATGGATAGGAGGATATTAAATGTTTTAAAGAAAAGGCGAAGAAGATATTATTCAAAGATATTGTAGAAACTGAATTTGAAATTATCTATATAACAAATCTAATTATTGAAAATATTAGGTAATAAAAATGGTCAGTGTAGATAGAAAAACTCGTATTTTCGTGTACTTTTTTCTCTTATTTTTTTTCCATTTATTGTATTTAAGACATGACAACAGGTTTCAATAAATTCTTTTAAACTTTCGAAAATTTCAGCAGCGAACCATATTTGAGAACCTCTTCCTCCCAAGTTTTGAACATTTTTTTTTTAACTGATATTTTTTTTTAATTTAAAGACTATAATTAAAATGTATAGTTTGAAGTATCCAACGGGATATACTAATTTTGTTATGAAATTACGATCGTATTTAATTACTTGGCCGAGAGGATCTATACTTTCTGTATCAATCTAGTCTGTTTGCCTCTGTGTGTATGTGTGTGTATATATATATTTGTGTTTTACAATATTTAGTTAAATACGTAAGAAAAATTAGAATACAATTGTTCTTTCAGTACTTTTTTCTTGTTTCACAATTTTTTGGTTTCTTCTTTTCTTTACTTTAAAATCGTTGAACAAAAAATGAACAATGCAGAATTATAGACTGCAAAATTTTACAGCAAATATATAGTTATGTTATTTTTAATATAATTTCTAAAAAGAAACTTTCTTTCATTTTTTTTCTCGTTATACAACAATCGATGAAAAAAGTGTAATTTTTTATTTCATTCCTTTTTTTCTTATATATTTTTGAATAGTAATTGAATATACGATTTCCTTTTTTTTCACCATTTTCTATTTTTTGTCTTTTTTTTTATTTTTTAAATTTTCTTGTGGTACTTTTTTTTTATAAGAGTTTGTGTCACTACGTTTATATTATTATTATTTTTTGTTATCTACTTTCCAAATATGTATGCATTGTATAAATAGAGTTTATTAAATGTGATTTCCTTGTTCTTCAACTTTGGAATAATAATTTTTTATATTTATATAACATCGGCTCGTGTTTTTGCCAACGCTGATTCTCATCGTCCCCCTTTAATTTTCAATGTTGCATGTGAGAAAAATTCGAAAACTCTCTTTATCTTGAAATATATACTTAAAAAACTTAGGATTATCTATTTTTTCTATTTTCTGTTTTTTTGTTCGTTCGTTTGTTTTACTTGTTTGATCGTGAGCCACAAAAGCATAGAATCAGGTCTGCTTCAACAGTTAATTAAAAGTTTAAGAGATGGAATAATACAACGAGAATACATTTATGCAATTGCTATAATAAATCCAAGAACCGAAAGTAGATAAAAATTGTCAGCTACGCAGAGCTCATAAATTATTTTTATACTATAGAACCCTTTGTGTGAATAAGAATGATTGAAATTAAACATTCTAGGAAAAACTCTTCATTATTAATTCAAGTAGCGATAACGAATAACAACGAAATCAAATATTACTGATACCGGTCCGCGACAAGTTTCATCGATTTGACCGCCTGAATGATTATTCATTTTCCATTTATATCATTTATTAATTTGATCCTCTTAATTATTGACAAAGTGTTAAACAACAAAAATTACAAACATATTTATAATCGTTATAGAGATAACATTCGAAATTACATGGATATACAGTGGTATGAACGTTTTACTCAATTATTATTGTTCTTTTCATTGATACATTTATTGATTAATTTTTCTCTGCGTTTTATTTCATTCATTTTTTAGTCAAAACTTATTATCGTCTTTATATGTTTTTTGTTTTCTTATTTAGATAAGAGAAATAATATCAGAATATACAGTTATATTTTTATTTTAGTTTTGTTTAATAATATATAAATATACGGAGGCCCACAATTTCAATGAGTTTTTAGCTACATTGTGACAATTATTTTCATTATTCATTGAATTTGCTCTGTTTATTCATTTATCTCTGTATTATTGTATATTTTTAATATTGGATTATATAAGCAATACAATGACAGAAAAAAAAATAATCATACCTTTAATTGAAAATTACAACGAACGACTCGATTATGTCTAAAATTGCAATTCTTAATAGATATATATGTATATATGAATGAGAAGTTACGGTGTGAAAGAGAAAATAAAAGTAATAGTGAAACAGAGAAGAAAATAAACAATAAATTGTTATTATAAATATCGTAATGCCCATATTTGTGTTTACACCTAAGATTATACAAGAAATAAGAAATATTACTTTTTTTTTGTTCTTTTTCGATCATTTTTTTTATTAGAGTATTCCTACAAATCTACTGCGAGGCAAAAATGCCTAAAGATCATACATTAATTATCATCGCGGACAAAGTTAGGTGATGCGAGTTGGATCTAAAATAATTAACGCGTTTTTAATTAATAATTCCTCAATATAATCGCAAGTAATGAATAGTTTTATTTTATTATTGAACAAAAATAAATAAATAAACAAACTGCAATTGATATACGATTTGCTGCTTGTTGATCGATTATAATTCTTTTTTTTCTATACTAATCAAGTTGTAATGAACGATTAATTGGATAAAGTAAAACAAAATATGTTGGGTTCTAAATATGATAGTGTGTAATAAGTATGTAGCTACTAGTAAAAGTTGAATATTAGAAACGTAATATAAAAAATAGAGCGATAATAAGAAAAAGTTTTATGTGGGCCCCCCCGTTTCTCTACATTTGAAAGGTAAGAATCTGTTTCGCAACATACCCAATCGAAGTATCGTTTTTTTTTTGTTTTTTTTTACATCATTCTGATCTATTTTCTTGTGTATGATTTTTATGTGTTAAATTTTTTTTCTCACTTTTCTTTCAAATATGAAATATATTTCTTCTCTACATTTACGAAATTCGTTATATTTAATCTTTATTTTTTCTAGTTATAATTGTTTATTTATCGACTTTATTTTTCAATTCTATTCATTTATTCAGCGCATCAGCTACCGTCAACATAGTTTTTTTTTTTCATTTGTTTTTTTTCTTCGTATTACTTTTATGTATATTTTATTTGTTTTTTTTTTTTTTAGTTTACTCTCGATTTGAATCTTTTAGTTATTTATTATTTTGCAAAGTTTCTTTTTGTCAAGTCTGGTGCGGTCCAGATATATCAGATATCATATCACATGATCACATGTATTATTACGTTGATTCGGTAAATAATCTTGTGCTAAATTCTCGCTTTTTCATTTCTGTTATTTATTCAACTTTTAATCGTGCTCTGAGACATCGATGTAATCAGCAATCTCCAAAGGGGTATCCCGTTGATTGAAAATGTATATTTAAAAGTTTACGAACATATGTTATTTTCATTGATTTTGTTGTTGTTTTTGTTTATGTAAGTTTTTAATAAACTACACGAGCTTTCGAGAATAGAAATCACGTTGATTATTATGACCAAAAGAAAGTTTCTTAATCGCTTAGCGTTTTCATAATGCGCTAACAATTTTTTTTTTTTCGAAGACTTTTCAACATCATAACTCGATACAGAAATCTTTATCTCGTGATTTAGCTCAATCAGTAGTATCATTGTCTTAATTAGCCTTATTTCGTTTTTTACACGTTTTTTTTTTGTTCGTTTGTTTGTTGTTGTTTACTTATCTTTGTTTTACGTAATAACAAATCTACAAAAATATAATCCTTTTCATCTAGATCACGTCAAGTTTATATGTATTTTATAATTTATTTTTCTTAATCTCATTATCAAACACACATTCGTTTAGCCCATTTTTCATCAGCACGCATTAAGCCCATCTCTTTATATATACTATATTGTTCGTATTTGTCATTCAGTATTTTATTTATTTCTCTTCAATGAAATTCAGAGTTAATCTTGTTTATTAGATTTTAGTGTTTTCTTTTCCTTCTTCTTTTTTTTTTCATATTCAAATTACAATTACAATGTTCTCCTTTTTTCATTCAGTATTCAATACATGAGTTTTTGTTAAAATTTTCACGATTATTAAAACAGATAAAAGAAATTAAAAAAAAAAAAAGAAAGAAAAGAAAAACACTTTTTTACCTTCAATTTTTTTTTTTTTTTTTTTGTTTGTAGAATATTATAGTCTCATTGAACTATAAATTCTACTCATAAAGAGAATATTTATTTTCTTTTTTCAAATTCTTGTTTTTCTTATTCCATTATTATTATTATTTTTTTAACGCAATCATTTCACTAGCCTCGGTGCATGAACGTCGCACTTAGGCGTTTGTTCTTTTTTTCAATTATTATATACATATCTTCATTCGCACTATCACTGTATCCTTAATCTAAGCAACGTTTATTTACAATTAGATTAGTTCTTCGAATCATAAGTCGTAGAATATTTATGATCTTGATTAATTTATTTATTGTTACTAAATCTAAATCTTAAAGATTTTTATTTTCTCTTTCAATATTCTTAAAATTGTCAAATTAGGTCGACAGAATCGATCCTATATTCTGCGACATGATTCTAAAACCGTGTATTATAAAGTCCGTTTGGTATTTGTCAAATAGTAACGAGCATCGATAAAGTGAACATGAAGCTGCGCTTGAATCACGTTATACCAAATCAGACTTTATATAAACCGCAAACTTATTATCAATTACAAATTTATACTTCTGAAAAAGCTGTCTACTAGAAAAAAAAACTCTTTTTTTTTTCAACTGAACGAAATAAACAGCCATCCACGTAAAAACAGTCTCAGGCACAACAGCTAATAAATATATATCTTTCTATATATATATATATCAATCTGTAATATTATATCATCGCGCGCCTCCGCCCTTGTATGTATTTACATCTCCCATTTTCCGACCCCATTCCTTTATAACTCAATCATATACAAACGATATCAAACATAAATTCTCTCCATTCTCTCATATAATCATTCATTCATATCTACGTTCGTTATTAAACTTACGTATAATACATTTTACGGGAAATAATCCTATTTACCTAAATTTTAACTCTTTATATTGTATAAATATATATTTTACTTATATGAAAAGCATCAGTCTCCATACGCTAAAGGATTTATTATCCCGACGCTTCGATCTCCGCGTTGCTCCGACACGATAATACATGATACTTAAAATTCTGTTCCCCCGCACGTACGCGGTGAAAGAAGCACCGAGCGATATTCCCGAGCGAGCGTTTCATATAATACCGGAAAATATATATTTTTTCATATTCATATTCTTTTTTTTTTTTTTTGTTGTTGTAAAAAAAATAATCATGGTTCTTAACAACTAAATACATTCATATCATAGCGGTTGAAAACGATTCTTTTTCGATTACACACATTAGCGTAAATTTTTTTTTTACACTAATCAGTCGACAGCGATTTTCTTCAAACTTCCCCGCTTTACTTTATGATATTTTAGTCTATTTTCCTTAGCGTAACAGCGAGGTGAGCTATTCAGCACAACCACGCCTCAATAATCTCAACTTTTTCTCTTGTTTGTTTGTTTGAAATAATTTTCATTCTTTACTATATTATATGTAGAGTGTGGTGCACATTTGGCAGTGAGGACATCTTTCAGTGTTATAGTCAAAAATCGGTTATCTCTGCGCCGAAGTTTAATCCGTCAAACGTTTATCAACGGTGGCGTCAATTCATACTTTTTTTTCCATTATCTTTACCTATGTTATTATTTAGTAGTTTGGCCCCACCAGAGCTTTATACGCATTGAGCCGTAATTATTCTAATATAAATTTGGAAAAAGACATGTAAAAAAAAAAGAAAACAATGTTGTATACAACGAAATTCAACGCTTTTTCGCATAGCTGCTCAACGATCGTATAATTAGATTGATTGGTTGCAGTCTTTAGTCATATCCGAGAGTTTCGACACGGAAGTTTCAGCTTCTTTCGGTATCGTTTTAATTTTCGGTCGCAACAAGCGGTCCGTCGCCCTGCCCCTTCTCCACGACCTTACCATTCTCTGGGGCGTCGTCGAACTGGCCTGGCACAGAGGTCACTTCCTTGGTACCGTTGACGGCCAGAACCATGTCACTGGAAGGATAGTTATCACCGTAAATAACAGAGCCATTGAATCAGGGCTGTGGTTAATAATTTTGCTTACGCATACTGTGTCGTTACGCCTTCCACCGTGATACCGCGACCCTTGTTTTCTTTCTTCTCGGGTTCTCGGTTCTTCTTGTTGTTATTTCGCTTCTTTGTTGTTGCCTGAAATTGTCGATTTTATCATCAATTGGTGTCGATGAGTTAGAATAATAATTTGAAAAAAAAATATATTTCTACCTTCATCGGAGTCTTTTTGCCTCTTCCACCGATTTGAGCCCTGTTATTTCCTCGGGTCGGAAAAGTCGGGCGACCCATCGGATTGAAGCCGCGAGGGAGGCCGTATTTTAAACCGCCGATCGATGTCACCTAAAAAAATGTCGAGTTTAGAAACTCATTCGAATGATTCGTTCAAAATTCTGTTTAGGTTTCGATACTCGGTGCATTTTTAAGATAAAATATTGTCAAATTTATTAGTAATTGACTTTTAGGCACCGTGATGTTAATATTTCAAAAAGTGAAAAAATATTTAGTGTATAACAAAAGTTTAGTTTAGGATTTTTCAATAAAAAATTAGGTTTTAATTCGAAATAAAGGCGTAAATAATGAACACAAAATCGTATATTCAGAAAAATAATAATCTCTTTATTTTTATGACAATAAAACTGGCGTATAAAAACATGTAAGAACGTTTAGAAACAAAAAAAAAAAAAAAATGATACAAAATCACACATTCAAGACACTAGAGACTCGTTTAAATAAACGTCTACATAAAAACTACTATAAAAATTATCACGATTAATCAAATCTTGTATAGTATTATCTTTTTTCTTCTATCACAAAAGATTTTCTTTCACTATCATCTCATCAAATTAAATTATCTTATTTTGTTTTTTTTCTAAATCACAAATCAAAAAATGTGTTACGCCAATCAGAGAAGATAGAAAAAAAAATACAATACAGTAACTAAAATAGACAAGATACATTAATTTAGTAACAATAATCTACAAATGGGAAGTAAAGAAAGGCGGCTTTTAGACTATGCGATAAAAAAAATTTCGAAGAACTTTTCAGTAATGAACAAAGACAGTTTTCCACTTTACTTAATACTTGCGACGTGATTTTCAAACTCATCAACAGACCTGGGAGCCGGATGACTCTTCGGAATCCTGTCCCGTATAGACACGACGGTATCTTACCATAGTGAGACTGCGATTGCACATGCGATATCGTACCTGAGGTGGTAACCTTCCGCGAGCGTGACCCTGGATGGGTTGCGGGAGGCGACCCGGAGGCATGGACCCATAATTTGGGCCCCATTGACCGACCACTACGCCGGCTATCTCCAATTGACCACCCCGAGACGGAACTGGACGTCGCATCATTCCACGCTGGACCATGTTTCCAGCCCCGCGTCCTCGAACGAGTCCCTCGGTTATGGGGCAACCCGCGGGGAGGATGTTGGTTGGAACTTGGGTACGGAGTCCTGAAAGTTTAATAAATTTACAATCTCGGTTCAACCGGAGGACCTAAACTAATTAAAGTCGATCCAACGATGAAAATTCAATATTCTGTGTACTAAAATTTATCAACAAGCATTCATCGATTTTAAACAGTTGGAATCGTTGTTGATAATTTTTTTTCAAGTGTATTGAATCATTTCTCTCGATGATCGAAGCTCGAAACCCACCCGGGGCAGAAACAGGTAACGGAGGTCGAGCAAAAACGACGTTGATTCCTTCCAAGACGGCTTTCCTCATTCTCTCAACCTTTACAACACGTTCGATATGACCTCCGCAGAGCTCCAAAAGGTTCTTGGCAATCGTTGCGCGAGCCAATGTGTGGTGGAATAATTTCCCGTCGAAGAATAACCAAGGACAGCACATGAGCCAGGGAATTGGTGCTCCGCAAGCGTCGTTTGCTAGCAGGGCTGTTTCCACACCGGCCATGAACAGAGTAGCCAGTTGAACTCCGCGGGATGTTACCAAGGGAAGCTGAGAGAGGAGGATCATTAATTCAATTTTGAACATAAGTTCTTTTTCTCAACTGTTTCATAGTTGCTAAAGTACCTGCAGATCTTGCAGATACTGCGCGTTCATTAGCTCTGGGGAAAACGCCTGGGCAATGAATGCGTCCAATTCTTGACGACGAAGAATCTTGATTTTGTCATTGAAGGACATTATGTATCTGAAATAGAAATCAATCGAGTTAAAGAAAATGAAAAACACCGTCGAGGCAGCGGAATCAAAATCTAGATTACTATATTTTCAATATATTATTCTGGCTGTAGAAATTGTTCAAGATTTCTTGGACCAATCCTTTTTGAGTTATAATTTTTAAAGATTTAAAAATATCGAACAATTTTGTAGATTCTTACGAAAATTCACAAAGAAGGCAAGAAAATTGTTAATTGTTGAACAAGAATAAAAGAAGATTGAAAAACTGTGAGAAAAATGTTATTCACAGATTTTTAGCCAAACTGAAACAATCTTTTTTTTTAAATAATAATTAGGATAACAATGCGAGAAAAAATAATAACAATAATCATGATATTCATATATCATCTAAAATTCATATTCTGTTCCAAATACTCTTCAGAAATGATTTTTATATGCCTGAACCACTCCTACACCCGTATTTGAAGATACTAGATCGAGTTCTAAGCTCATAGATCACAGTATCGCTCTTCGTCTACTTCCTCCAATGACTATGGTATAAGAAATCCGTGCCACAGCTATGCTAAGGAAGCCGATGACCACAACAAACTGAGGATGAAAATTTCCGAGTTTATATTCACCTCAAGACACAGGCCATGACCAGCAAGTGTTGAGGGACGTATGCCGGATTGAGCATGAGAGGAGTGTCCGATTTCATGCACGTTAAAAATCCCCTGAGCCTGCGGCGTTTGTCGTCGATCCCCGTGCTGTGGGAATAAAATTAGTCTTTTTAGTTCGATGGCTGGTTTACGGATATCGATTGATTTCAGTTCATCAGCTTATCTGGAATATTTGATCTGTGATTTTCATTATTATCATGAAATATCGAGTTTATAAACACCAACACAAGTAGCTAGGGACATACCTATGATGCCCGCGAGAGCTGCAGCGGCAACGAATCGGTACGTTCAATTTATAAACAGCTAAAGTGTATTTTTTATATCCCTGATAATTTTGAAAAGTCCTTGGATTGTATTTCTCTGTTCAGTAACGCCAATTGCTAGAATGAGGAATTTTCATTGGGATCGGTAGACCACTCACCCGAACCATAGACGTTGTATCGTAGGAACACCCCATCCAATTTGCTCCGCCTTTACCAACTCCGGACTCTGGTAACAGTTCGTCTTTGACCATATCCATTCTTTGATCACAACGTCGGCTACCTCCACCTTCTCATTATCTGTTACGATAATCGAATACAGTGTAAATTGATAGCAATAAACGAGGCAGAGAGAAGCATTTGTCTAGTCTCATTCCCTGTGTTCCACAAACGTGCAATTCTCATCAATTTCAAAGTCATTGATTTCCAGTCTACCTCCACATGCACACTACGGTTTCTGTTTTTTTTTTTTTTTTTTTTTTTTGAGCTTCTGAGATGGCATTCAGCTATTGTTTGGCCGTGGTAATTTGGAGTTTTTCTCTTGCTCTATGGAATCGCTAAACAGCTCAATATGAACGATATAATATCGTATCGGTCCGAATGTAAGTCGAGGTTTTGCGGTAGCCAATATCATCGATGTCAAAAGCCGTGTTAGACTCTTATTCAAGAATGATTCAAAAAATTACTGAATTACTGAATAAATTTGGTCACCGACCGACTGTGTGTTAAAATTTGACCAGTAAAATGCTAGTTTTATTGCAATTTTAGCATACACTTATCAATAGAAGAATGAAAGAGCAGATATCACCTCGCAAGGTAATAATTTCAGCTATAAATCATATAATAATGCTGAATTTGACTCCAAAAACATATTTGTTGTTCAAAGTGAGGTAGAAGCACCGTTTTGGGCCACCCCACTATTTGTGGCCAGTTCTTAAAGGTTGATTACTTATTTCTGGTCCTAATATTTCATGAAATTATTCGACTACAAGCATAAATATGACTTGAAGAAAGTCTACGATACAGTTTTCTTCAATAATTAATCAGTTCCGAACCAATTTAATTCAAAGGTTGAAGCGTCTTTTTACCTTTTGTACCGTTTCTGGCCACCGCCTGGTCACTAATGGAGCAATTAATGGCCAGAAACGGTACTAAGGTGGCCAAAAACATTTCCCAAGGGTAAAATTTTCCAAAAGCCCCAAAGTCCCTGTGATTTTTGGTAAAAACTGCTCTATTTCTTCTCTAAATTGTACCAGGTAGTAATATCTGTAGTTTTTTTTATTGAATCTATGTAAAGAATGAATAAGCAAATGAATATGCAAAGAATGAAACGCTACGAAGTTAGCTCCTAAAATTCGTCTTCCATTCGATTTCTTGCTAAAAAAGATCCTGAAATAGGTAAATTCGAAAAATTTAGGGTCAACTTGTGTTCGGACCGAAACAGCAATTTCCATGCGATATAAGTAAATGATGATTACGTTTTCTCCCCGGTCTTCTACTCTTCCCTGTGACCTCTGATCAAAGTTTTAATCGCATATAAATAAGTACCTCACATTATTACACAAAGAATAAAAGAAAATACTCCGAGTTCGCATCGCGCTCTCAAATTACACTTTTTACTACTCAGAGTAATTTCCTTTCAATAAAAATCTAACAATCATTTCTTCCCGAAGACCTACCCCCTTTTTCCTTGTTCTTAGTGGCCAGATACATTCGGTGATGCACATTGAACAAAATGGCATAAACCATCTGCCTAACGGGCCTGTAGATCAGATGTATGGATGGGAATTCCTTGTGGCACTCGTCTTCGAGGAGCACAGGCAACTTTATCTCTCCGGCTATCAGAATCTGGTATATATGCGGGGACATCAACCCCTTTTGATGCCTCTCCGACGCCGTACGCATCACCTCAGGCACTGTGCTCGGAATACTCGTAACGGACTCGGATTGTTTGGCCGAATCTATCGTTATGTGCGACGGAGACGTCGCCGTCGAGCTACTGCTCGAACTCGAAGAGCTGATCAGCAGATTGTGAGTGCCGTTCATCGCGTGTCCGTTATCTGTCGAATGAATTGAGTTATAGAATGTTTGTAAATAAATTGAGCGAATTAATGAACAAAGATCAAGTTCACGGACTCTGCTCGTCCTCCGCTCTGCTATTGTCGGCATCTCCGTGTCCCTGGATTCCCGGTGGTTCGATAACGATTTGCGGAGCAGCCTTGGCGTTGGCAGTAGCTTGTTTGTACGCTTGCAAGCTGTCTCGTTCGCTCTCCACAGTCTCAGATGCGAATCTTGAGGTTTCTAGGTTTCCTTCGTCCTCCACAGGCGCCGGAACCTCGGTGGAAATTTTTTGCGGAGGTAAATTCTGCTTGGATTCCGTCTTGCGGGCTGAAATACAGAGTTTTTTGGTCATCGTTCGCCGGTTTAATTTTTTTTATACAGATTCAGGTATCAAAATCGACGATTTTTCACTTACTAAATTTTTTCCTACCTTTGGCTGGTTTCACCGGTTTGTAATGAAGGAATCCCTCCTTTGTTCCGTTTATGTAATATTGTACGGATTGTCTCAGTTTCGCGCACCTCGGATCGGACAGGGAGCCGAACACCTTTTGCGCCACGATGTCAAGCTCCACCGACGGCAAATCTTTTACGAAATTTGCTACCGCCCTGATAATCTGCTCCGCCGTCATTTTATTCGGGTTCGTATTCAGACTCAGCCTCTTGTAGAAGTCGGATAGATCGTGTTCCGTCAGTAAATAATTACCCAGCAGCGCGGTCAGAGTACAGAGCCGATCGGAAGGCAGATTCAAAGCCTTTGTAAACTCTGATATTATGTATTCCTTCGTCTCGAGAGAACCCTGCAACGGAATCAAGCTATAAACACCCCGGAGTCTCGGATAGTTGAGCGATCGACGAGGGAATACGATAACTGCGTACTTTGTAGGTCAATTTCAGTTGTTCGGAGGAGAAATATCTCGGGGGATCGAAAGCGGCGTATTCGGCATCGTCCGCGATTAGCCCGTTGAAGTTATTCTCACGGCAATAAGCGATTACTTCTTGATGATGATCGTCCATGCTGGACAACTGTTACAAAAAAGAGTTTATACACTTTTTGTCTCCGCTGCTTCCCCTACTTCTTCGGAGATTCTCTTACCACGGTGACGTTCAGATGCCTGAGTGCCATGCGGAGACTCGTTCTGAGACACACCGGCGGAGTCCACCAAATTTTGGGAGGCGGTGTTCCCTTGGTTGTGATGTGTTTCAAGACCTGCGATGTATGGATAATTATTTTTTGGTCCCTGCCAAGGAGAGATTCTCCCTTCAAACTCACATTGTTAACTTTTGTCCTGACTTTAAGCTGATTCTGAACCCAGTCGAGGCGCCTAGGGGACTCTAGAGACCCGTTGAAGAAGACGGCTAGCTCGACGCCAGACATTTCTGTGGCCTGGGTGAGGACCGCGAGAAATTGTACCATGCGGTTCCACTGCCCTCCGCAAGCCCAGTCTGAAATATTGTTGATCATTTTTAGAGCGTTTCTTTCGAAATTGGGTCTCGGGGGAGGGCTAGTCACCTGAGAAATAGCCGCCGTAGAGTCTGTCCAGACAGCATTCTCCGTCCAAAACTAATCTGAGCTTTGGAGCCTGGGATTGTAGCTGTTGTCCCTTACCAGCCCTGTTACGCTGTCTCTGTGCTATGTTACGAGCTATTCTCAGCAAGTCGACGGGCACCGAGCCGCCCTGAACGATGCTACTGTCCAAAAAAGCTTGCAGATCTTGAATGCCCATAGTGGTGATCGGAGAGTACCGTTTTTTTTTATTTTATATATATATTGTTTGATTGAAGTCACGTTATATAGGACGAGAACAATATTATGTAACGATACTTTATCTTTTTAATGAAATGTTACTATTTTTATTTATAGTTTTGCTATATATTATTTTGGTTTTGCTTCTGAGAGCCAATTCTGGTTTTTGTTTAATCGATTTATCAGTTTTTGGGTATTCGATTATACATCAAGCTAGTATTTTTTCAATTCTTCTCTCTATTATTAATGTTTCTGTCGTTTTTTAACAGGTAGAAAAATCCAACTCCAATTTCAGCAGTCGAAATCTGAAATTATAAATGAAACCCATTCAAAATTCCATGGGAACCATGAATGAATATTGCTTCTAAACTAGCTTCGCAAACTTGCCGTCGGTGTTCTTATAAATATGTATAAACACAGGAATACACTAAATTTATATGAAATAATCCTATCTAACCAGACAGAAGATAAACTTCTCATTGAATTATGATAATAACAATTGAGGCTTGTCTTGTTTTCTTTACGCCTTCCTCAAATACGTCGATGCTTTCAACTGGCAAAATAATCCTTAACAAAAATTTGAGTATAATTCTACAGCAGTAGATCATAAATGTGAAGTCATTGACCCAACTAAGGATGTATTTATTGCTGCCATGAAACTGTTTCATCCAAATTGTCTTTTTTCGTCCCTGGACGATATTACGTCTCTACTGCTGATTCGTTCGTTTTTTTTCTTTGTTTTGTCAACATAATTATGAAAAATAAAAAATGAATGGAGCCAAAAATATCTTTTTTTTGTTTGTTACTTTTGATACAACGAAGACAATTTTGGTGCTCGAAGTCTCAAATTTCTGTTTCTTTTGAAAAAATGCAAATAAAATGTATTCAAAGATACCGAGCAAAAGAATTGCTGACGATCTAAATCCCAGATTTTCTTTCTCTCTTTTAGTTAGCGTTCAATATTACGATCGCCAAAAAATACCAGGGACTGTGTAAGCCCCGTAGAAACGGTGTAAACGGGTCTAATTGTCTCTATTATTCTTTCGCTCCTGGCGTGTCGCTCTACGACTAACAACGTTCGTCAATTCGTTATCTAACAGGCGAATACGCGCAGAGTTTATTGAGGTTGTGAATTTGTCGGCGACTGCGTTCGATCGCGGACTGTTAATTCGTCGGCTTGGGTCACAGCGATGATCCTTCGGATTTCTGCAGAACGGTCGAGGATGGAAAATTTTCCGTTCTGCATTGTCCGAGGAAGCGTGACCCGCGGACGCCATTTATTTTGTTTACGTGTAGCCCAACGCCGTTTTCGGTCTCTCTATACACCAGCGGCTCTGATTATTCCATCGGTATCGTAGCGTTACCGGAATTTATCTGTTTTTGTTTTTGTTTTTTTTCATCGTCTCTTATCGCGACCGAGGACGAATAGAGGCGTGAATAATGGTCAACACTGGGTCTGGAATGCCTCCCTCCTCGCCGGCATGGCGAAACGGACTTTTTAGTCGATCAAATCGCTGGATAAATACGCCGTGGTATAATCGCGAATTTAGACAGTCGATTCGGGCGAATCAGACACCAGGACCTATTTTTAAACGGTCTAAATACTTACGGTGAATTAGCGAAAATCATTGTGGCTCCAAAGAAACACAAAACACACGGACTTTGAGTATGGTTGACGTCGGGTTCGAAAACGGAAATGTGCTCGGTCTGTGCTTCAGCCAACTTGTCTCGCTCGCGATCGATACAACGGAAACTCGACGAGCCGTTGGTCGGATACAGCGGAAATTAAACATGGACGACGGATGCGGAGGCGCTTCTTGTTTTCAAATCGATCAAACGGACCGTATTCAATTCTCACAGACAACAATAAAAACAGGATTTGCGACTGTTTATTGCATGAATATTTCCAGGAAATATGAAAGATGATCGTATTTTCTATATCGAGTTAAAAAATCATGTAACTTGAGATAGAAGATTGTTTTGATATTGATATTGACAAAAATTTGAAAAATACACCATCAATATTTTGGCTTTTCTGAATCTTCTGGGTCAATTCGATATATCAATTCTGATTGACTTGATTTGTAAATTTTTCCTAATCGACGAGTCAAGATTGAGATTGAATTGAATATACATATTGCATCAATGATCCATCAATTTTTGTTCTGCTACTGAGGGAATTCAATTTAAAATCTATAAAATTTATATGCAGGGAAGTTTTCTCAGATTGATTGTGGTGAATAAATATAATTTTTCGAAACCATAAGAATTATAGAATCAAATTCAGGTGACTGTAAACAGCAATTGAAAATTATCAATTTGACGTCACTCAGTACCTCGGCCGCCATGTTATTCTATTGAACATGGTTGTCCGCAGCGCCGCCCGACGGTAGAACTGGAAAACCGGTCTGGCGGGAAATTCAAACGCTGTATCAAAAAAACTTGATTTATGTTAAAACAAACTATAAACAATTAGGTGCAATATGTTTTTCGTCAATCCTGTTCGAAACTTATCGGATTAGAGAGTAAAAGAAATTCATGAAACTTCCCTAATGCATAAGCTTCGATTATTTTTTTTCCAAATTTTCAAATATATTCTGATTACTTTTTAAATTCATGTTTAGACAGTGTCGAAAAATTTCAGACGATATCAGATACTTTTTTTTCGGAAGTTTATATCTAATGGGAAGTAAAGTAGATTATATTGAGGCCAGGGATGAGATTATGAAGATAGGAATAAATCGAAGACTGTGGTGGTAAATTTTATACTTGAATCGATTCGTTATTTATTTATTTATTTTTTTGTACAAATACACTCACACACATTCTTCTTTCTCACAATCACACGCCGCATGGGGATGTACACGATTCGCAATGTTCAAAGTATAATAATTAGGGAAATTAATGTAATAATAACAGTTTTCTTTTTTTTTGCGTATTGTACACAAACTATGGAAGAACGCAAAGAATAAATTAAATGCATTTTTTTTTTGCAATTGATCGCGATGATAGCACTACAATACTTAATTTTTTGTTTGTTCCTCTTCTGGTACATCAATACAAGAATATTGAAAGACTATCAAATAATTATATAATCAATCACACGAAGCTTGCGATTTCTAAATTATCAAGTCTTGAATTTCTATCGATATGATATTTGACTATCAATTATAATCCACTTGTCCCTTGTGCAACGGGAGGGAATAATCTAGAAATTAAAAAACCAAGAAAAAAAATACCGCATATATAAAAATTGCAAAATTGTGTAAATCTTTAGTTCGGAAGTCGCTATACATTGTATAACTAATTCCGCGGGATTATAAAGTCTTTCTGTTCCATTTTTATCTAAAACGTGAATCTCAATTCATGTTTAAAGTTCGTCGTGCTCTTCGTCCTCCTTCTCCGCATCAGATTCGGACACCTTTTCAGTCTCAAAAGCAGAATCATCCTCCAAATCCTCTTCTTCATCCTCGGGTGACTCCGATAACGGAATTCCCAGAGTCTTTCTCATCAGATGCTCGACGCTCAATGCAAAGTCCGCAGTCTCTCTCAGCATGAAGCCAGACCTCAAGGTCGCCGTTCTGAACATCATGAGAGCGATGTCCTTGGCCGTAGGGTCGCTCGGGTCTTCCTCGACCCTGCGCAACAGCTCTCGGATCAAAGGATGCCTGGGATTTATTTCCAGAGCCTTCTTCTGGTTCAGGTAGTACGATTTCTGAGGGTCATCCGCCTTCTGGTGGGCGTTCGATATCGCCAACCTCTCCATGTTCCCGGTCCAGCCAAACATGCTGGCCACCAGGGCGCAGGGGGAGTCCGTAAGTCGCTCCGAGACCTGAGCCTTGCTGATTTGGTCCTTGAGGGCGTCGTCGTTGAGCCACTTGGTCAGGGGCTCGAAGGTGGTTTTGAACTCCTCGAGTCGTTCCTTGGCCTTGGTTCCCTCCTCCAGGGTGAATCCCTCCTTGGCAACGTTCTGGAACTTCTTTCCGTCGAATTCGGGCAGCGAGGAGATCGCGTACTCGTCCACGGCCTCGACGAGGAAGAGGACCTCGTAGTTCTTCTTCAGGAGCCTCTCCACGAACGGAGACTTCTCAACCTCGGCTCTGGACGATCCGGCGATGTAGTAAATGTGCTGTTGCGACTCCTTCATTCTGGACACGTAGTCGCCCAGGGACGTGGTTCCCTTCTGGTTCGAGGACTGGAAGTGGAGGAGCTTGGAGAGCCTGGCTCTGTTGCTGGCGTCCTCGATCACTCCGAGCTTGAGATTGGTGCTGTACTCCTTCCAGAATTTCTCGTACTCCTCCTTCGGTATCTTCTTGATCATGTCCAAGACCTTCCTGATCAGCTTCTTCTTGATTACTTTGATCAGTTTATGCTGCTGCAGGGTCTCCCTAGACACGTTAAGCGGCAGATCGTCGCTGTCGACGATACCCCTGATGAAGGACAAGTAGTTTGGCATCATGTCATTGAATTCATCGGTGATAAACACCCGACGAACGAACAGCTTTATGTTGTCTCCCTTGGTGCCGTAGCGGTTGAAGCTGTCCCCAGGCTGGACCTTGGGAATGAACAACAGAGACTTGAACGTGACCTCGCCCTCGGCGACGAAGTGAGTCTTGGCCAGTGGGTCGCTGGTGTCTTTGGTCAAGGCCTTGTAGAATTCGTTGTACTCGTTGTCTTCGACTTCGTTCGGTTTTCTGGTCCAGATGGGTTTCGAGTCGTTCAGGATTTCCCAGTCCCAGATGGTCTTGTCCACTTTCTTGGTCTTTGGCTTCTCCTCGTCGGAGGCTTCTTCCACCTTGGCGTCGTCCTCGTCGGCGTCTACCTTCTCCGCTTCTTCGTCTTTGGTGACTTCATCGTCGTCCAGGGGTTCTTCGACCTGGACGGTCTTGCTGGCCCACAAGTAGATGGGGAAGTTGATGAACTGGGAGTATTTCCTGACCAGATTCTTGAGCGTGTCGGTCTCCAAGAAGTCAGCGGCCTCGTCCTTCAGGTGTAGGCTGGAATTTGGGATCATTAACACATGGAACATGAAAAGACAGAGGAGAGAAACGATCTTTGACGATATTTACCTGATGGTCGATCCTCGCTTGAGAGAATTGCCTCTGGGATCCTCGCCGATGCTGTAGCTGCTGCTGTCCGACTCCCAGATCCACTGTTTGTCGTCGTTGTTCTTCGAGGTGACGACCACTCTGTCGGCGACCAAGAACGACGAGTAGAATCCGACTCCGAATTGACCGATCATGTCGTTCATGTCCTGGGAGTTCGAGCTCTCCTGGAGTTTCCCTAAGAATTCTGCGGTCCCGGACTTGGCGATAGTTCCGAGGTTGTTGATGAGGTCGTTCTTGGTCATTCCGATACCAGTGTCCGTTATGCTGAGTATTTTATTGTCTTTATCGGCCTTGATCCTTATGCTGAGCTCGTTGTTCGTCTCTAGCACATTTTTGTCCGTCAGAGAGAGCAGTCTGATCTTGTCCAGGGCGTCCGAAGCATTGGATATCAGTTCCCTGAGGAATATCTCCTTGTTTCGGTAAAGTGAATTTATGATCAGTTTCATCATCCGATTAACTTCCGTCTGGAAGGTAAATTTCTCTGCTTTGTCTCTGATCTCTTTCAACTGGGCAACGTTCAGACTGTCTATCTTTATCGCCTCCGCCTCCCTCGCCGCCACATTGTCGTCTGTTGGTGAAAGACAAATTTTTAGCACTCGGTGTCTCAAAATCGAGTCAAATCGTTCAAAAAAATCATTTTTTGGGAACTACGGGAGCAATAAGACGAAGAAGTTTTGCTCACCGGTTCTGGATCCCTCTCGGCTCGATCCAAGGTCGTTATCGACACTGCCAACATCATCGATGGGATCCTCGGCGCGTGCGAAGCCTGAAAAGAGGTGAAATTGTTGGTAAATATAAAGATTTTGGGAGTTTTCGTTCTTGGGAAATGTGCGGTGTGACGAGTTTTGGAGCGATAAGTGACGTGGGATTTATTTACCTGCGACTAGGAGGAGCCCGACGACGCAGAAGAAAAATTGCTTTTTCATATCCGATCGTGAGCGGTTTAACCCGGGATTAATACACGAAATTAAAACCCCCGTTCGTAAGTAGCGGTGTGCTCGGTTCAACCGTATTTTATGGACTGTCAGAGACCCCGAGTTGAAATAGAATTTAGGAAGAGGCCAATCTCGGCTCGACCTATCGCACGCGACCACGCAGTCTACGTGGACCAATGGGGGATCAACCGGTGTTCAGACACTCCATATGTCTCGTTTTCATTGGTCGATTCGACCCGGTGGCTTACTCGGTTCTAGAAAATTCAGGATAAACGGGTTCGACTGTATCGGCGGAGGCTCATCGGTCCAGTTGAGGATTTTCCCAAAGAACGATAGAGTGACCACTAAGTAAGCGCTAGTGTCGAATCTAGGGAATATTTGAATTTCGAGTTTCAATAGCACAAAATCTAATGTACATCTGAGTTTTTAACGAGTACCATCGAAATAATTGCATCGAACTCTACGATTCCTGACAATATCAACAATAAACACGACAAAAAGTTTTTTGTTTGTCCCTACCGGCGACACTAGCGCTTACCTAGCAGCAAGCCTGGAACTGCGATTGAGAAAATGGTCAGTTGGCACAGTCTTCGCCGTTTCGCTCTTATGGTAAGTCATATCGATCGCACGCGACGCGATGATGCAACTGTTTTACCGAATGCGGCTACATCGTTGCGGACATAGTTTATGTATACAGGGTGTCCCAAAATTGACTATAAAATTATAGGAGTAATGGAGGGGGTCGAGCTCACGTTCGCGAGATACGGGCTGCGGCCGGTTAAAAAATCCCGCTAAGCGCCGGCACGTTGGCAACCGAGTAGACAGGAAACATCGGTTACGAGTCTTGTTTATTGGCGTAGCCAGGAGGGGGCAGGGGTAGGCACGCCCCCCCCGCCCCAGAAAATAGAACGACCCAACATAATTGTTTTTACTCAACATAATTTGTTACATAATTATTGAGTATTACGTGAATT
>JAFFZH010015434.1:0-16726 GCA_018420115.1 Euura saliciscinereae | reverse complement strand
GGTAGCAGGCAAGTAGAAAAACAAAAACACAGAATGCATGAGAAAAAAGTGTGCTCCCCCCCCCCCGCCGGGGGGGCCCCGGCCCCCCCCCCCCCCCCCCGCCCCCCCGAAAAAAGGCTGGCTACGCCAATGGTCTTGTTGATTTTTATTCACGAGTCTTTTACTTTTTCATCATAATATATTCGATCTTGGATGTTCTACAGGTGTGCACGACACCCAATTGCTACGATCCCAAGAACGCCGATTTGAAGGGCCCTCTTCAGCCATAACAACGTGGCGACGAGTCGTCTGAACCCGTCAATCGTGTCGTCTTTTTCTTTCATCAGGTGTCTGCGGATGCCCAGACAGAAGTCAGTTAGGTATTCCTCCCAATCCATCTGCCTCATGTCGAAGTTGAAGATTGCTTGATCCGCGGGATTCAGGCGGCGCCACAATCCCTCGACATTGTCCGCTCGAAATTCGAATTCATGGGTACAAAAGAAGTCGAACACGGAGGCCGTTTTCCTCAGTTGTCGCTGGAAGCTTCGGAACCTGAAATTCGGCAGCGTCGTTGTAGCGCGTTAGTTCGGTGGCTCATAATTGTCAGATCCGTCGCAACATTGCTGCTGCAGAGTTCGGTAATTTGTTATACACGGGAAAAAAAATGCGAGAGCAGTGGCGCCTCACCGCGAGAATCTATCCTCCCCGGCGGAGAGCTAGACTCCTGGCATTTTTTCCCGTGTTGTTACCTACTTCGGAATCCCGCCGGAGAGCGAAACTCCCGTGTCTGCTATCGTTGCGGGCAGTGCGTGCTCTAGGTAGTAACTCAGTTCGAATTTCACTCTACTTTCGGTGAATCCGAAACTTGGGATCGTCAGGAATCTACCGAGCGGGTATTTCTTGATGCATTTGTCGACTACTCGCACGAACTCGCCCCACGATATCGGTTTGAACGGTCCCGAGACACAGTTGTAAACGGGCGTGCGTCGCCCGAATGGCTTGCTTCCTCGGGAGCCTTGACAACCAATTCTTTCTATTAACACAACGGTTCGATACGAATCAAACGAACAGATATACCTACTTACCAATTTCCCAGGCAGCGGCAACGATCAAATTATTGCACAAGTCGACTGGCATCAGGTCAGCTATCAGCTGAGCCCTTCCGTATGCACACTCTAGCAGCCCCTTCCCCGCGCCGACGATAATCCCTGTCGGTCCGTTGAAGCTGTCGACCCACCCGGGGCACGGCTCCCTCCAGGCGCCCGAAACGATCGACGGTCGCACCACGACGATCGGCAACTCGGTCGAATACCCCTCGACCACGTTTTCGGCCAGGGCTTTGGTGAAGGTGTAGGTATTCGGGTGGCCGCCGATCAACCTGACCAAATACATGGATGATAAACGTCGTCGTGGCGTAACATGATCCTTCGAAGATCCGAACGTTACCTGGGCGTGACAAGTTCCAGGAGCTCGTCGTCCATTCCGGCAACGCAATGCGTGACCTTGTCCATGTCTGCGGGTGGCGGATAGACGCGTTCCTCGATCGTGGAAAGGGTGCAGTTCGTGTAAGCCGTGGAGACGTGGACAACAGCGCTGAGCCTGGTCATCCCGAGGCAGAGCTCCATCAGCGCCCTGGTTCCTACGACGTTCATCGTCACCGCGATTCGCAGAGGTTCGTCGAACCGGACGGTGGCTGCCAAGTGAAAAACGACCGACACCCTCTCCTGCAGGAGGTGCCTGTGCTCCTCGGAGATTCCCAGACCAGGCAGAGCGACGTCCCCCGGGATGGGGAAGAGCCAGTCCTTCCGTTGCTTCCACTCACCGCGAACCTTGTCGAAAGCTCCGCATGACATCATCTTCTCGACGCGATCGCGAGGAAGCACGTTCTTCTTCTCGCGCACCAAAAGGTAGATTGTCCCCACCCCGGGGCAAGATCTGAGGAGCTTTTCGACGAGCACCTTCCCCATGAAGCCAGTGGCCCCGGTCACGAAGACGCTCTTGTCCCGGTACCATTCTGCGATTTCTGACTCTTTTTCCATCGTGAGGGGACGATCAATCAGCGTTGAGCTAATGTTGTTCAATTGACTCTCACCAGCCGAATGAACACACATAATCGAGTGTTGTATTTGTTTGGTACCCGCCCCCCTTTCCCCCCAAACGAGACGAAGCAAAGACGTGGCCTTGTGTCCACTTGTCACTTTTTTGCGCTTCATACGAGTCTTCTGCTCGGAAGGCTTATTTCCCGTAAGTACTTTGATCCGTTATATCGCCACTGGTATTATGCATAAATAATCTGCATACATTTTTATTCGATGCGATGGTGTGTGAGAAAAACAAGTTTTTTTTTTAAATTCATAAATTTGCGATGAAGATGGATGGGAAAAAAGTACTCCACCGGTTTGAAGTCCAGGATCATAAATTTTCAAGAGAATATACTGCATTTATTGCAGGTTTGTTTGAGAAATTACGCGTCACCCGTAACGCTCTCCGACGCAAATCCCGAGTGAAGGCGATTTTTTCAACCTTGAAGACAGAAAAAAGTGGCTACATCAACATTTTTATGGCACACCATACTGAAAAAGTTCACGTCATGAATGTCACGAAATAGTATATTACACACCTAGGGAGGGAAAGAAAAAAATATTATTCTCGCCTTCGGCTCGGGTGTCAATCTCACATGCAGTTTGGAATAGCCTACTTTCCCTCCCTAGGTGTGTAATATACTATTTTTTCACTTTGGCCATCAGAAAACCGCTGATTCCGATTCTGATATTCATAGTCTTCAATTTTTTCTTGCGATCCCTATGCTGGTCCGTTTGGTGACTGGTAGGAGCATAGTCGAAAGCGAATGAACAGTGGCGTTTATCAGGAATAGGAGCTGCGATTTTTCTAGACTTTTACCATCTCGTAATCGTAGTCTCCATCCCGGTCTTTTCTGAATTATTGTGAATTTTGAAAGGACCATTGAACTGACCTACCTGCTCTTACCTGAGTCGCGCACGGCAAAGATATGGCTGGAGAACGAGAGACCTGTCAGGAATTTTATGTTTATTCTTGAATATTTTGGCAAAAAGTTTTGTTTTTTGATAGAGTCACTACAGACATTTACTTCTTCTTTCAATGTCAACCTGATGATAAAAGTTTCCGAATAATCGTACTGTATCGTCCTGAGCATCACCAACGATCATTTGCAGCAGTCGCACGGCGAAATTTATGGTTCAGAATGACTGTAGTACCTATGTGCTCTATAAATTCTTTGGAGTGACTATTCACTCTTTTCGAAGTGGCACGATTTCCACTCTTAAACGAGTGACTTTTTCACTCTTATCGAATGAATAGTCACTCTTAGGGAGTGAAAATTCACTCTCTGAACTCACTCCTGGTCCCACTGGCATGATTTTCACTCTTGTGGAGTGAATAGTCACTCCAAGGAATTCAGAGAGTGGGGCTGTCCACGTCAATTCACCCAGCCTCCAGACCGCAACACCCATAAATATATCAATACTATTTTTGAACTGGAAGGATCATCCAAAAATCTGAAAAAATTCAGAACAATGTTTCAGAGCAAGAACAACAACAGACAAAATCATGAAGCAAATCAGAAATGTTGTATATTGCAATTTTACCTGCTTTCTCGAAAGTGTTTGAATCGTGCCTATATGGTCACATTCAATTATCCGTAAATAAGGTCTCGGGACTTATTACGTCGTTGCAGCATGGGTTCATGCCTGGCCGGTCCACAATATCTAACCTCGCACCTTTTTCACACGCGGTATGCACTGCGCTTGACAGCAAAGAGCAAGTGGACACTATTATATATAAGGATTTCTCGAAGGCGTTTGACAAGATTGATCATAATATTCTCTTGCATAAAATATCGAACTCCGGGCTGCATAATTGCGCTCCTTAGGTCATATCTTGTTGATCGACGTCATGTTGTCGAGTTTGCTGGTCATCGGTCGAACTTTTTCACTCCCACCTCTGGTGTGCCGCAGGGCTCCAATCTGGGGCCCCTGCTTTTTAACCTGTTCGTTAATGATATTGTTTCGCATCTATGCCGTGATGCACTTTTATATGCTGATGACCTTAAACTCTACCGTGTCATTCGCTGTCCTGCTGACTGTGTTGCTCCTCAGAGCGACCTGGACCGCATCTCAGTTTGGTGTGAGCGTAATCGCTTGTTACTGAATGTTCGTAAGTGTAAAATTTTATTTTACTCTCGCGCCAACAGTACGATACCGTTTGACTATCAGGTGGGCGGTGCCGTCCTCGCCAGAGTTCGAGCTAAATCCGACTTGGGCATCACCTTCGACTCTGAGCTCCGTTTTCATCAGCACATCTTGTGTGTAGTGTCTGGTGCCGTTAAAATGCTTGGCTTCCTTCTGAGGACTTGCAGAGCTTTTAATTCGCCTCTCGCTTTTAAAACTCTGTACTTCTCGTTTGTCCGTTCCAAGCTCGAGTATGGCTCACATATGAGCCACGCGCCTCGTTGTCAACTGTTTACGTCTAGTCTTCATAGCTCGCTCCCAATATTTCAAAGTCGATATCTGGCCCTATGGCTTTGGGCAATTGTTATTGGGTGTCTGCCCCTCTTTTTGCGATAGGTTAGAAAAATTACAAAAATGCGTCTCGCGTGACCTCCCCTTGCGAGACCACCGGAAACGGTGGATTTGCGGATCGTCGAGAGGTGCATGTAACGCTGCTCAGGCCTGGGTAAGATGTCACATTTTTTAATTCAAAAAGCAGTGTCATAATATTACTACTAATTCACAGAAGATTTTTTTATACTTAAAACACAAACAGAGCAGTGCTCGTTGATTGTCACGTACGACATAATTGGAACCTTACTCCAAACGCTCCTGAATAAAATCCAACCAAACCCTGAAGCTCAAAGTTGTGTTTTTATTCACAATGAAAATGATGAAACAAATGAAATATTTACAGATCTTGCATGTAACGCAAGCAGCTGATGCATTGAAAATGTCCTTCGTTATCTTAGTTTTCGTGCATTTTTTCATCTGAATCTCTGAATTTACATGCTGCGCTATTATTATTGCCATCTATGATTACACTACGAATCATCATTTGCACCGTGAAATCTACATTACCGAAATGTCCCTCGTTCTATTGTTTCTGTTCATTTATTTATTCATAAACTTTTTTTCACGCAGCGGTTAATTAACATTAGTACCCGCTCTCTGTGCTGATGGCGCCACAAGGTTTAAAGTAAGTTACTAAAACTTTCTAGTAACTTACCATACTGGTCCGATTCCGGTCCATATTCTTCATTTTTCAAAGTGCTTGCCGTTCGATTTCAGGGATTAACCTTAGTTATTGGGATGTAATAGGGTGGGACTGATCTTTCGGAGGAGGCGCTACATACAATTACGATAGAACTTCACTTAGGTAAGTTCGTTTAATCCTCTATTACTATTGCCATCTATGATTACACTAAGAATCATTATGTGCACAGTGAAGTCTACATCACCTAAATGTCCCTCGTTCTATTGTTTTTGTTCTTTTATTATTTATTTCTTCAACTTTTCACTACGCACTTCCGTTGCATTACTTCCGTTGCATCGCTTCCGTTGCATCGCTTCCGTTGCATAATTTCAAGATTTGATCCCACAGACCTCACTACTGACCCGAAAACGGAAGCATTTTCAATGCTAATATGCTCGGAAATATGTATCGTTCATTATTGGAAAGGACAGGAACTGCAGGAAGTGTGGTTCCATTTCTGACAGAAGGCACATTACATTTTATGCACCCAACTTTGGCGAACCAGTATATTATGTATGGACTTTATCTCCTTATTAACACGTTTTTTGTTGTATGTTTCGATATATCTCCTGTACTCTCTGATTATTATATCTTTTATAGATTATGGGCAAATTAACGAATCGCTGCTATCGCGGCAACAACGAAAAGTAAACCATTAAGGACTCTATTTGACGATCCGTGTGACTTTTCCGAATTTGTACACGGCATTTCATCGTTGATATACTCGAACAAAGATTGCACCAGTTCCGCAGTCAGCTTATCGTCGCATTCGTTCAATACCTTGACACTACAGGTTTGGAAAGTGTCGAAGATCCTGTAACAATATTGATAAACCATGTGATTAACAAAATAATTGCCTCTTTGGTTATTTGTTATCGACGTATCCCACTACTCACTGGCATCCGCTTTGAATCCAGTCCGTGCCGATTATCGACGACGGGGTTGGCCCTGATCGTCCATGAATATGTCTGATAGCTTGCCTTACCACTGTTGCACTACTTATGGTGATCAGATCTTCCCCGCACACCAAAAGATCTCGGTACTTGGATAGTGGACAATTTTCCATACCACTGGCCCAACCTGTTACACGAAAAACGGAAACTATGATATCAAGTACACAAATCGATAAATTATGTGTGAGCAGGGCTAAACGCAGATACTGACGGCCAATCATTTTATTGATGTTTTCCGTATCATTTCCGACAAAGTTCACGAATCCAGTCGCGAGTTTGTAGCCGATATCGGTGATTTTTCTCGAGTCAGGATCTTCGCAGGACTCCAAAGACCCAATTTCAGGTTCGATGCATTTCATGACGGCTGGGAGGATGTCGAGAGGGGACACTTCGTCATTTGCGTAGGGTGTACCCATCATCGAATTTGAGATGCAGATGTTAATGTTGCCAATACTGTTCACCCAAGATTCGAAGGCCTTGGGTCCACCGTTTATTTGACATGATTCTTCTTGCATTTTTTTAGCCCAATCCGAAATCCACGAGTCCTTTTGTGGCACCATTTGGCTCAATTCATCCTCTGAATACCCCAGGGTGTGGTGGAAGATTCCTGTATATGTATTCCAGAAATTAGAAATCATTCTAAATTCATTCATTCAAGGAAGCTCTATAAAATAATTTTGTTATTCAATAGCTGGCTCATGGCGGAAAAACTTCGTGAAACAAGTCGTGAAACTCTTGTTATGAACATCATTACAACAATTTCTTCATGATCTATATAACCAAATTTGAACGGAATCCGTATACTGCTTTACTTTTTGTTTTTACTTTGTTCAAATTACAATGTTCCGAATTAGAATTTATCTGGTAGGTATTTGATCGTTATAACTTTAGTCTTATAATCATCACTGAAGAAAGAAAACGAAAATCGACATTTTTGGCTTCAGTTGGGGAATTATCCTCGATAAATGGGACTGAATGACTGCGGACTCGAATTAATCAAATCTTTTAGTCAGTATAATTTCCTGTCATTGTACCAAAATGAACTGTTGGTATACATTGCCTTTTTGAGATGATGACATATTAGTTGATTCGAGTCAACTTTTTATTCCGCTAAACATATTGTGTCGACAATTTCGATTAGTTCTAGCTTGATCGATCCAATGACTACATTTTCCCGGAACGATGATATATTCAGTTACTTTGAGAACCTACTTCAACCGAATGGATGTAGTCGGCACAACCGAGTAATAGTCGCAACAATAACGATTCAGCCAAATCAACCAAATGCTTCAGACGTATCATTTTTTCAATTCAAAGTGCTAGAATTCCCCGTGGTAACTATACGGTTTGTTCGTTTGAACAAAGTACCTACTTTTCAACCAACAAAATTGAAGGGGATATGGACCTGGCGGTCGGTGTTGTAACTTCAAATCGCATTTGCCATTATTGATATTGAATGAATTTGTGTGTAATTCCTATAGACGACAGGTGCGCGGATTACACGGTATAAGACTTACCGATGATCAGAAGAAGAGACATCAGAGTTTCGTGAATCTTCATTGTCGCGGGCTGTGTAGAGTCGAACAGAATTTTAGGATTTCGTTTCACTGCTTGGCACTAGTTCAAACTTTCAACTGAAGCAACATTCGTATTTTTACACGACACTAGTTCAAATCCGCGGTATGCAAGAGTGGGGGTCCCCCTATTACCGAGGGACAAGATTTTTAGCTTGTGGGTAGCTTTCAGATATATGCGATTAACTCAGAAAACAAAGAAAAAAAGGAATATGATTCTAAAAATAGTTCCCCCAAAATGATATGTGATTGAATCAACTACTTCATTCATGGGCAGAAAACGATTATGTAGATGAAGAATCAACCGCCTGCGTTACTGGAACAACTGTTTCTTTATTTGCAGCAAACTCATCTTTATGAGTACAGCTAACGAATCCCCGACTCAATGATGTACTCAAACCAACCGCAAGGGAATCGTTTCAATGAGCAAGCGCGATATTTCTCTAAAATAAGGAATACTTGACCGAAGCAGTTTTAATCTAACTATAAATTATATCCATAGTTGACCCTAAAAATTTGTTCTCTTGGTAAATCGCCTAATTCCCGTAATCAGAATTGCAGAATACTATTTTTATCGGTTCATTGACGTCACGAATAAAATACGAAAATATAGGTTTCTTATGTAACAAATTTTGAGTTCAGGGACTGGGTTGGGTAGCCAGGTGCTTTGTATTTTCCGCTATATACAATTCAAAAAAGATTTTATAGGTATGGATTATACGGTAATCTTCAATTAATAAAAAAAGCTCCACGGTTTTTTTACTGATAATTTTAAGATTCTGGGAAGAATCATTCACCATGTGGATGATTTTTGATCGAGTTTTGTCGGTTCTCACCTCTTTGTTTGAAACAATGTAAACCACATTTTGTCACGTACCCGTTACGTAACCGAGGGAAAAATAACTCGTTCAATTGACGTGTGAATGGTCCATAATGAATTTATTCTTAATTCTCCTAACATAAGTCAATGAGAAATAACCGAATTAACGGTGAATTATTTTGGAAATTATTGGAAATAATTTCAATTCATGACGGAACCATCTTTTTGATCCACATATTGATAGTGGATTCGTCGAATCATCTCCATCTGCGGATAAGAATTATCAATTTTTACCTCGATTTCTACCTCTGCCTGTGATATAAGATTGGTGGAGTTCGGAGGATTATCATATTTTATACCGTATGGTTTATTGGCCCAGGTCAGTAATTAATTAGATTTCGGTTGACCCCCCACGGTTACACATTGTACGTTCATTTTATGGGGAAGAATTGAGAATTGAAAGAGTTTTATTTATTCTTTTCATTTGCATTGATACCTTCTTGATTTTTTTTTACACCATGTAATTAACATTCGATTTGAAGTGAAGTAACGTGAGATTCACGTTTGGGAATATTGAAACTATAACCCTGAATTTTTTAAGAGTCATTATTGGTATTATTCGGAATGGAAAGGTCACGATACTATAATAGGGAAAAATAAGATCGAAGAGACAAAAAATTGTCCAAAATTGGAAAATTTTAATCAAATTAATTGATTGATCGATTTATTTGGATTGACAGGTTTGGATTTGTGGTACAAAATCATTTGTACCGAAATTTGGTAATTTCAATTTTAATTTAAAGAAAAAAAACGAAGAGAAATGAATTCAAATACTCAGATATGCACTTGAATTGAAGTGAATTATCGAGACTTGATGCAGGCAGCAAGAATTATTGAATCATTTGAATGAAAATAACGTTTGCGTTCTAGTAGGTACAAGTTGAACACAAAGGTCCTTCCCATGAAATCGATAATCGAGCATTGAATTTTTGTTCATACATAATATTGATTCGACAATAAAATAACGTGGAACGAAGTATCATCAAGTGATTCAAGCGTCGCGATATCGCCAACTTTCTTTCTTTCTCACTCGACGTACGGTTAAAAAAATGACGCAGATATTGTCAAGGCAACGATCAGTAAGGCGATGTTAACCACATCGGCTGACGAGGCGTGTGACGTATCGAAACGTAGCATCTCTCTTGCCCCCGGCACGTCGCAGCGTAATGCATGGTCGATGATCCCGAACATAGAATCCACTGCATTCAGAATGTACCTCGCGTTGCATTCTTTGACCAAATTGATGGTGCAGTCTTTGATCATCTCCACATTACTGTGAACAGAATGTTTCATCGATTATGTGAATCTGAGGAGGTAGTCGAAAGTCAAAATATGATACTCACCGACACTCTCCTCGATCGTAGGGGATGTCACCCGCGCAACGTTTCAAACTTTCAAATTTTCCCACCAAACATACGGTGGCCTTGGCTTCTTCTGTGGGAATGAAAAATTTGTATAACAAATTTCGAGATATTTCCAACAGTGTAGGAATAATAATTGTATATTACGATCTATTCTTACTCAAATACCGAATCTCCGGGATTTCGATACCAAGGAACGATTGTAGAGGAGCTTCTAAGTTCAGCTGTGCTACTCCTTTACTTAGTAGTTTTTCGCAGGGTGTTATTCTCCCCAGGTGATTGAACACCGAATCCACAACGTCACTCGGTGTCGGATTGGCGCACGTCTTTAACACCGGGATGACGCAGGTCCTGAACCTTTCCGTTTGTCTGTGGAGAAAATACTCAGATTTTCATCACGACAACTGCACATATTGGAAGATGGACGTTCCTGATGAGCCACCGGTTGTAGAAGAGCGACGACTACTCACATGCACTCCTTCGAGTTTGCGAGCAACGACAGGAGACGAGGAAAATTAGGGGATGCACTTTGGACACCGCGAATATATTCGCCGAAAGTCTCATTCGCACAGGACTCGATTTCTGGCTGCTTGTTCGAGACACAGTTCACACCATCAGCGGCAATGAAGTCTGGGAAGAAAGGGGATGATGATAACGTCGATAATTCTGACAATTATGGATACATGGAATAATTGTGGGTGACGATTTATTCTGATGTTGGAATAACGTGTGGCGTGAATCACTCGGATGATACACACGAGTAGAAAGATAACCACAAGAATGAGAAAGAAAGTGTGATAATAGAAACAATAATGTAATAAATAAATATTTTGAATTTTGCAAATCTGACCTCAGATTCTTGATCAGTGGTTAAAAAAACCTTCGAGTACCAATTTTTATCAGATATCGAATGTTTTTAGTGTTTTTGCACAGCAAATTGGATTTGCCATTTCAAATTTCGCAAATCTGACCTAAGATTCATGGCCAGCGACTCAAAAAACCATGTGGTGACCATGAGATGAGCATTCATCATTTGCTCATCATACTTACTGGCTATGGCTTCTCCTTCGTTCATGCAGACAAATTCCATCATCGAACTAGTGACGTTGAGAAGGATATCGATGCTCTTTTTCTCTTCTCGCTTCAGGCAAGGTGCCAGAACGACTGTCACATTTTCCATACATCTTTCCAGGTCCGGAACCACGTTGCAAAAACTATTCGCGACCGTTTCGTACATGTTTATTTCTTGTGGAAGCGTTTCAACATCGATTCGTAAGGATTTCACGCAGTCTAGAAAATAGTTTGCAACGTTTCCGGCAGATCCATCCTTGCCACACTTCTCTTTGGACCATTTTTGTATTCCATCGATCATGTTCGAAGTGTCGATGCCAGGGATTTCAACTAGTCTAGGTATTTCGTTGACTGACCCATTTTTGACGGGGATCGGTGCTTGAGCACTCGTCAAGTTCGATATTCCTGTTAAAAAAGAAACCGGTAATGAAGCTCATCTTCTCTTTGGAAGTGCCAAAATTGCAAACTAGCCGTCACTCAACAACAGCTACGCTCTCTTCGCTCACAATTAGTACACGAATATCGTTATCATATACAATTGTTTGATAAAAAATGTTCAGTTCTGTTACGACATGATCGACAAATGACTACAATTTTCAATAAATTTCAATTCTTGCGTAATGATTCTGTAAAGACGTGATCAGAATTCTTTTCTCGGGGTTTAATATACAGGAATTGTATGTCAAGCTTACCGATGATGACGAGAGAAAGGAGTATCTTGCTAATCTTCATTCCGGCGGTAAGCAGATTGACAATGAGTCTGTTCACTGTAACGTGGAAAAATCGGAGAGTTCAGTCAGACAACTGATACGACGTCCGTTTTTTCGCTCGAAGGAAACTTACTCATCGAGCTTCCCTACATACAGCCAATTTTCCATTGGATCAGTTGCTAGCCAATTGAAATACAACGACATCACATCTTGAACGTTGACGATAAACGAGCAGAGTAAAGAAATGCACATTTCAAACACTTGGAAACTTCATCATTTGATACAATCCGGTGTGCAAAACGGAAATAACTCGTTGAATTGACGTGTCAATGGTCCGTGAATTAATACATATTAATCGAAGTTAATGCGATTCAACGTGAATTAAATGAATTATTTCGAATGCATATGAATCATTTCGTATTCGATGAATTATTTCGGATTGAGAAGAATTGAAAAAAAAAATGAATAAAACTAACCAAATTAGATTGAATTGATTCAGATTAGGCGAAATTAACGAAAGTTATTCCGAATCAATCGGAAGTAACTTGGTTTCGGGTTTGAATCAATCTCTGAAATATTGCAAATTGATTTTAACACTCACGTGTATTATTAGGAATTTTTTGAGAATTGAAGAATTAATTCGAATTAACTTTGTTATAGTGAACTGATTCGAATTAGAATGAAATAATGCGAATTGGAGTGAATTGATTCGAATTATAATAAATTAATTCGAATTGTAGTGCGCTTAATTGGGTTGGACGTATTATTGCGAATTAATTCCGATCAATTTTTTCGATCTCGGTAAAAATTTCTTCGGAACGAGTTTCGGGCCTCTCCCCTTTTCCAAGTTAGATGAACAGAAGAAAAAGACTCACAATGGGAATATGAATATGTATTTTACGTAGACTGATTGTGCCTCAAATGAATCATGTTTGCACCACATCCGTAATACTGAATGAGTCAGAGGATGGGATTTCTCCTTTCTTCATATAATTCTGTTAATTATGACTATTGGAAGCTTGATTCAAGCTCGCAAAATAATATCATCTAAATGCGAGAAAAACCACGGTATAAGTGAAGGAACAAATCTGTCTAAAAATTCATCAGTATCAACCCGAAACACCTGCGGTTGAAAAATCCGTTTATCCATTTCCGAGATAATCTTCTGGATTTCATTCCGGGAATCTCGTTTTCTAAATAATTCAAAGCCTACGAGATCGTTCAAATCAGTCAGTAGGGCGATGTTACCTTCTTCGTCATCATGTCTGCGACCACTCCCTGCATACGCGTCTGTATTGTACGGGTAGCATCTCAAGAGACTCAGATAATCGATACAGTTGTTGAAAAGTTTGAGTAAAATTATCATTAAATATCGAGAGAGTAAATTTGCGGTGTCCTTTCCGGCAGTATATCGGAGAATCTGTGCTTTACAGATTTAACATCGTCGCCAGGGATTCTACACAACACACGATATCCAGTGGATGATCTTATGTAGGTCCAACAGATATCGAGGATATATGAAAAATATCCCTGCGATATTTGGGGTGTACAGAATCGATCAAATATCGTGGGATATCCCAGAAATCATCCAATTTGGGGATCGATTTTGTCATGCATATCCTGCGAGAGGATGTACGAATCACCGAGCGAATCAAAACTCAAAGAAAAAGAAATGAAAGTCCTCACGATAGCCTCGCAAAGTCCCAGAACGAATTTTGGAATGTTCCGAATGGTCCGAAAGATGTCTCAAAATGTCCTATGGATATGTAATCAAAAGATCCTCAGGACATTTGGGGATGCATAGTATGCCATCCATAGGACTTTTCTGGACATTCGTAGTCATGATGTAGTCGCAGACGTAGACGTGACAGACGTAGTCATGATGAGCGCTCCAGAGGATGTTCTAAAAATGGTTGGAGGTGCATTTCTTGACTTAAGTCAAATTTGATTGGAAAAAATCTAGGAGAAAATGAACTCTTTATTCCCGATATGATTGGAGTGATCGTCTTTTTTTTCGAGGGTAGGAAAGAGGATCTGAGTTCTGAAAAACATTTTCGGCAATATTGGAAACCGGATTGAGTGTATTTAGTGTGAACATAGACAGACTTATACCGCCAAAACGGTAGCTGCCACCGGAAATGCGATGACAGAAAGCACCACGGAACCGATAGATATTTTTTTTTTATACGTTTCTATAAGACATTTTTAGCATGGAGCTTCGGAATGTGATCATTCGAATAGAATTAATTCAACATTGGTTATAGAGGGTATCCGAATAAGGACCCAAAATTCACTTGATTGAAAATCGATTTGAATAAAAATTCAAATCTAAAGTTATCGATTCACTCAAAGTTCTACCTACGAACTTATTTCGTGATCATAAACGCATCGGGTCGTGCAGCTATTGTTATCCACTACGTGATAACGGCTGTTTCTCGTGCAATTTCGAACCTCCTACTTGGTCTACGAGCAGTTATCATTGACCATGACAGATTTATTACGACTACTTACTACTACTACTCTACGAACGGTATCGCTGACCAATACGTGTCGACGTCCGTTTCTCATCACTCGACTGAATCAACGCAAACCAGCTGCCCCTCAGCTCTGTATTTTCTTCGTCAGTCTACTCGATATACTCGACAAACTTAAACGATGAAAATAGTTATTTTCCTTGCTGCGGTATCCGCTGCGAATGTTTTCGTGGGTGTTGAGGGTTCCGAAGTAAATGGAACACGAGTACCAACACCACTTCCAACACCTGTTATCTCAATGATTAATAATGGTCGAGGATTCCAAGTATCAGTCCGCGGTGCGGGGATTCAGGAATTCGAGTTTCATGGAAACCTAAACCGGCGGCTTGAAGGTAAGACATTCAAATTTACTGGCCATTGCGCTCGTCACTTTCCGACGAAATTTTGAACTAACGAAATGTCTCTGATCCAGTTGGCGACAAGGAGGATTTTACTTTCCGTTCCGTAGATGAAGCAAACGTTCTACGGATCGGGGTGTTCCCTTATGTTGAGCTGGCCAGAGGAGACATAATTTTTTACTGGACAAAGATTAAAATGAACATACACGTGATTCATCACATACATCAATACTTCATTGTTCCTCCAGAGGGGCCTGCAGCAGGCCAATAACGTGTCCCTGGTGACACCATGCCACCACGAAAAGTGAAATGGCGAATCCTGAGGATTGAGCCTGTGAAAATTTATTATTCCTTCCATTATAAGTTCAGAAAAATTGTACGTAATACGAATTTTATTATTCTCAAATTGTATCGGGCTAGGCTTTTTCCATGAACTAATAAAATATGTGCTTGTAAAATGTATACACTGTGATTGGAACCTCAAAACTGTTCCACATATCCTATAATATTTACGATCATATAAAGTTGACCAAGAACAAGCTCTACGTACTCCTGAAACAAAACAGAGAACAGTGGAAATCAAATTGAATTTTGATGAGTGATGAAGCGAACACACAAGGTTCCAGTAGATTTTCTTGGACACTTCTTCGATTGGATTTTTTTCCGTCTATAGAAAAACTGAATGTTCACGAGATAATGCTAGCCATGATCCGATTTCTGCTTCATAATATGTAATTGAAGAACTTTTCAATGGAATTCGAGAGGCCCCAACGAAATGTAATCAAATGGGTTGTAAAAAGCGTTGACCTGTTATTATAATTATTCACACCACGAGCCACTGCTTGGTAGTCAGTTGTTATCGTTTCTGCGATCGGTGTTGTTTGTCTCCAACCAACTTTGCCACAAAAACTTCAATAGTCAAACCGCAAGATAGGTTTAAGGACGAGTCGAATCTCGGCTTGCGCACAAAGTCGGATAGGCGAATGGGTCGGAAACAGGCGGATAGCCAACGTATCTCTGAATTCGGATTCATTTGAAAAGTCTCAAGAATGTAAGAGATTACACCGAAATCGGATAAAATGTGAATCGGTTTTTGCCATTCCAGACAGATAGGCTGCAAGTCCTGAATGAAATGGATTGAAGTTGATCCAGGTCAGACCCTATTGGTTCAAATACAATCAGATTCTTCATGTGTCGAATACAATCGGATAGGTACAAGTTCAATGGTAAAAATCGAAATGAATCACATATTGAATTCATATCGTATAGAATCTGATGAAAACGGAAAGAAATGCTATCGGTATTTCGTGATAGGAATTACCGTAACCTGATTGAATCGTATACGATCGGATTGGTGTTCTGTTCGCAACTTCGCGGTTCTGGATAGACCCTATGGAATCGGAAACTACCAATATTTTCATCGAAATTTTTTTAAATGCTCGTTCTTTCAATTTATCTTTGCGTTTTACGAGTTTTCACATCTATTTGAAGAAATCATGAAGAAAAAAAACAAATAAAAACGTCGCTTATGACCTTCTGCTTTTAACTACCAATATTTTTCATCGAATTTTTTCAAATGGTCGTTCTGTCAATTTATCATTGCGTTTTACGAGTTTTTGAAGCTATTTGGAAAAATCATGAGACATAAAAAACAAATAAAAAAACGGCGCTTACGACCTTCGGCTTTGAACTACCTAACCAATATTCTTATCGAATTTTTTCAAATGGTCGTTCTTTCAATTTATCTTTGCGTTTTACGAGTTCTCACAGCTATTTGAAAAAATCATGGAAAATGAACAAAATAAAAACGGCGCTTACGACCTTTTTACGAACGAAAAATTTAAATAGAAAAAAAAAAATTTGATCACGTCCAAAATACGCGATTTCGTGTCCAGAACCCGCTCATCGTACTCAGACGGCACTTTTTCTACCTTCCTACACTCTTCTGGTCACAAGTTCGCTGAATTTGGTTCGAAAAAAATTAAATTTGAAAATTAAAAAAAACAAAAAAATTTAATCGCGCGTCCAAAATGCGCGATTTCG
>JAFFZH010015433.1:104902-177631 GCA_018420115.1 Euura saliciscinereae | reverse complement strand
AAAACTGCAGTTTCGCGAGGCACAAAAATTGCAAAAAATTATTATGATAAATTACAAAGAAAGACGCGAAACTTTCGTATGAGAACTTTTTTCATTGCTCATCTGGATTTCACGCTATGTTGGCTTGCAAAATCGAAAAAACGCTAAAAGCCGATTATTTGACCAGCTGTAGTAAAAAAATACTTGGTCAGAAAAATCTGAAAAAATTCACAGTTGATCCTTTCAACGTGTAGTTGCACTGTGTGAAAGGGCAAACAGATCGAAAGGGGTCAGGGAAATCGACCGTTCGATTTGGCGCGAAATCCCCCTTATACCATTTATCACCATTATCATTAACAACGTGAATATGAATTGGAAAATCGAAATTAAAAATAATGCTGCAATTCACGTTGGATCAAACTATTGAATGGAAAATAAACCACGTGTTCGTATATTAATAGTCAAACTTTGGGCGTACTCGTCTCAATCCCAAAGTTTCGTGCATTAATTGTTACACGATATACAATTCATCGAATTTCGACGATGAAAATATCCCAAAGGCACATGATTTTGTGCCTAGAAGGGTGTAAGAAGGTAGAATTAGGCTTAATGACTCTCGAAGATTCGTCAGAAATTCGGAATCACTCCATATTAATGACATCTTTCAAACGTCTCTTTTCGTGCCGTGAAGTGCCGTTTTAATGCCTGTGCCGTAAAAAATATTTATTGAGGAAAAGGCATTGAAAGTCACATGAAAGTGCATATAGGAAGTGCTGTACATCGTAGTAAACTGCGGTTTAATCACTTTCCGTGTTTTGCGCGTAATTCTTTGGAATCCATAACTGATAACAAACAGGATATGGAACAAAGTCGTGCAGGAATAATGTATCGTCGCGTCGTGGCGATTGGTTGCCACGTCCACTTGTACATTTTATTTTCATGGAAAGTGAGCCAAGATTCTGAGGTATAGATTTCCATACCTGCTTAATTCTAAGGTATGGAGTACCTCACCAAAACCATAGGGGGATCGCCGGCCCTGTCTGTATATTCTCATATTGAAACAAGAAGCTGGTCTGGCGCACCGCTGAATAGATACACGATGCAATCTTCCCCGATTATTATTTACGAATGAAAAATATACTATTGGCGAATAGTTTGGTAGAATGGTAGTATCGAATATGTGGCTGGCAAAATCATGTGCCTTTGGGATATTTTCGTCGTCGAAATTCGATCAATTGTATATCGTGTAACAATTAATGCACAAAACTTTGGGATTGAGACGAGTACGAAGTTTGTCAGCAATCACACGATTGGCAAATCAACAATCGTCGCCAGTCACACGCCATATTTTTTTTCAATTTAAAAAAACCATGACCTTTGGAAGTTGGACCCTTAAAACCATGAACCCGGTTGGAGTTTTTCACTCCCAGAGAAAGGTAATTTCAGACCAGATTTGGTATGACGCGTCAAAAATAGGGAAATATTTGCCCAGAATGATATGGCGCGCCAGAAAAAGGTCATTTCCGTACGCTTTACCAGCACCGGGCAGAAATTCCCTTTTTCTGGATGAGTGGTACCATTTTTACACTCCGAAATGAGGAAATCTCTGTTTAGAAATGGTATAGCCCGCTCAAAAGTGTAAACTTTTTAACGCCAGCAATTTGGATCATTCATCAATGATGTGAAAATAAATTTATTCGGCAGCTTTCGTCCCGCTAAACTACTAAGCGATTCCCCTTTTCATGTGAGTGTTATAAGAACGTTCATTCCGACGACGTTCGTTAACAATTATACATTTTTGAAATGTGATCATTCAAATAGAAATAATTGAATATTGGTTACACCGGGTATCCGAATAAGAACCCAAAATTCACTTGATTGAAAATCGATTTTAATAAAGATTCAAATCTATAAAAGTTATCGATTCACTCAAAGTTCTACCTACGAACTTATTTCGCTTTTGTATTTGTTTTCTACCTACAATAAACTAGAGTTTATTTCGTGATCATAAACGCATCGGGTCGTGCAAATTGCCAACAACCGGATGCTCGCCACACCTTATCTATCACTCGATTCTGCGAGCACCTACTGTTATCGGCTGTTTCTCGTGCAATTTCGAACCTCCTACTTGGTATACGAGCAGTTATCATTGACCATGATAGATTTCGAACAACCGCACATCCTATTGGCTCTACGAACGGCATCGCTGACCAACACGTGTCGACGTCCGTTACTCGTGGATTCCAAACCCCCCCCGCGCATCCACACACTTTTTGTATGAAAGCTGCTCCATTTTGGTGCCTTCATCACTCGACTGAATCAACGCGAACTAGTTGCCTCTTAACTCTATATTTTCTTCTTCAGTCTACTTGTTATACTCGACAAACTTGAACGATGAAAATAGTTATTCTCCTTGCTGCGGTATCCGCTGCGAATATTTTCGTGCAGGGTGATGACGATCTCGTTCAAATTCCAATTAAAACTACGATCAAAGTGGTGTCTGGAGTACTCGAAGTAAAACTCCCGAATGTTCCCCGGCTTCAGAAATTGGCGTTTCACGCAAACATAAACATGCCGATTCTATGTAAGGACATACAAATGATTTAACTGGCCATTGTGCTCGTCACTTTCCGACGAAATGTTTAACTAACGAAATGTCTCTGATCCAGCTGGCAAGAGTGGGCATATCGGAGGATTTGCAAAAAAAAATATTTTCGGTAAATGGACTTACACGAACTCCACGTTTAAGCTGCGGCCAGAAGACACAGTTCACTACTGGTTAGAGATGCGAATGAACGGAGAATATTATCGGTCAAAGACCGACATGTACCAAGTGCCTGCAGCAGGCAAATAACGTGTCCCTGGTGACACCATGCGACCACAAGAGGTGAAATGGAAATCCTGAGAATTGAGCTTGTGAAAATTTATTATTTCTTCCATTATAAGTTTAGAAAAATCGTACGTTTTTCCATAAACAAATAAAATATGTGCTTGCAAAATGTATACACTTTGATTAGAACCTCAAAACTGTTTCACATATCCTTATATAATATTTACGATCTTATAAAGTTGACGAAGAATAAACTCCACGTACTCCTGAAACAAAACAGAGAACAGTGGAAGCCCAATTGAATTTTCATCTTGTTCTTGTGTTGGAATGGTGAGTAATGAAACGAACATACAAGGTTCCAGTAGATTTTTTTGGACACTTCGTCGATCGGATTCTTTTCGGTCGGTAAAAAAACTGGATGTTCACGAGATAATGCCAGCCGTGATCCAATTTCTGCTGTATAATATGAAATTGAGGAACTTTTCTATGGAATCCGAGAGGCTCCAACAAAATTTGAACAACTGGGTTGTAAAAAGCGTTGACCTGTTATTAATTATTCACACCACGAGCCACCGCTTGGTAGTCATCGGTGTTGTTTTTCTCCAACCAACTTTGCCAAAACAAAACTTCAATAATTAAACCGCAAGATAGGTTCAAGTTCAAGTTAAAAAGAATACGGCAGAGATTCGGTGTGAGTTGATGAACACCGAACGGCGAACAGAAATTTACAAACCCAATATCAAAGCTTGAATAGTTTGATCAGTTCGTACTCATCGGACAGGGCTAAAGAGTATAATTTTCAATACAAGCCTGCGAAGATGACACACATATGTTGGCGACCGTGACAAGGAAAAAATGAAGCGTGCGACTAGTAATACGAACAGTAATGCGACTAGTGATCCAGAATCAGATGCTAGCGCCACTCCCACAGTGCGACGACGTTCGAACTTGGCGCCATTTTTTCTCCCCGAGTTTCCCCTCTCAGTCCGCGACTCCTCGTCGTAGTTCGTGGTGTAAATATCTAGGTGTGTTTCGTCCGTGGCTCCGTGCGCGGTGCGAATAGTCGCGACCGGTGAAGTTGATTGTGTGGGAGTTTCCAGCATCGCCGACAGCTCGAACTCCTAGTTTTTACAAATAATCTAGTGCGAGTGAATTATATTCTAGTTATCAACCATGTCGGACTCTTCGGAAGAGGATGAGATCGAAGTTCCCTGGGTTCTTTATCGGGACAGGAACGACTGGAAGGACGTAACCCCGATACCACAGGACGACGGGCCTTTTCCCATCGTCGCGATCGCCTATTCTGATAAATGTAAGCAACAACCGTAGACTCTTTCATTTGTTTGTTCAATCAGACAATTGAAAATCTCGCTGATCAGCGCGCAGACTATTTGCGATCTCCTGTATCTCGGAATCTGTGAATCTTATCGAAAAAATGTATACCAGAGAATCGTAGCTTTTTCCATTTGGTACCAGAAAAAAATTTGAAGAGAATTTTTCGATCCGATCTGAAGCTTAAAATGAACGTAAATGTGACTAGAATTTAAAAAAATGGTAGATTTATGAATAAATTAACGGCAAGTTACCTTGTCCCCAGTCAAAGACGCGTACGATTACTTCAGGGCGATAATCGTATCGGAAGAAAAGTCCGAGCGAGCTCTGGACCTCACCGAGGATTGCATAACTTTGAATCCGGCTAATTACACGGTATGGCAATATCGTAGAGAGATTCTGAAAGCATTGGATAAGAATTTGTGGGAGGAGATGAAATACATCGAGACGATGATAAGGAACAATCCCAAAAACTATCAAGTATGGCATCACAGAAGAGTGATGGTCGAGTGGCTGCAGGATCCCAGCATCGATATACCGCTTACGGAAACGACACTAAAAAAAGACGCCAAGAATTATCACGCCTGGCAGCATCGCCAGTGGCTCATCAAAACCTTCGAGCAAGTATTTTTTACGACTATGTTCCTTTACAGATTATTTTAATTGAACCGTTTTCGCCGTTTCGCTGTAGTTTGTTCGACGGGGAGCTCGAATACGTTGAGCAGCTTCTGGACGCGGATGTGAGGAATAATTCGGCTTGGAATCAGCGGTACTTCGTCCTGAGTAACACGACGAATTTTGAACCCGATGTGGTGGAAAGAGAAGTTGATTTTGCATTGAAGAAAATCGAGCTGGTCAAAGGGAACGAGAGCGCTTGGAATTATCTCAGAGGGTTGGTATTCCTGCTCTTTCAGTCTTCCGACGATTGCGATTGCCTTTAATCATTTTTAACAATATTCTCCAGGATCCTCCAGCACGACGAAGAAGGTGGACTAGGCAAGAACAAGAGAGTCCTGGAAAGCTGCGAAGCCTTGTATAACGAGGGCATCAGAACCGTGCATTTATTGGCTTGCATCATAGACATCTGCCGAGAAAGGAACGGCAAGGACCAAAAAGGCGATTCTTCCTTCAGCATTCAACGTGCTTTGGGGGTAGCTACTCAAATCCTCCCACAGATTATCGATTTTTATCGTTGAGTTAGCAATTTAATGATTGAAGAACAGAAGCTCTAATTTTGGACAGTTTTTGTTCCCATTCAGGGAAACATGAATCACAATTCAGATTCAGAAAAGAGAAAGCTTGCTATTTATTGTGTTTAAAATGGTCAAATCTTCTATGAAATGAAAACTAGCTATGACGAATATTTGAGACGACCGAAACATTTTTTTTATGAAAAAAGTTGAATTAAAGTACCGTATTTACACGGAAATAAGCCGCACACGATTATAAGCCGCACCCCGTTTTTCGAAGGGTAATTTTTGAACACAGCCCTATGAAACCCTAAGAAACGTGCTTTCGATTGTAAGCCGCACCCGGTTTTTGGGAGGTCCAAAAACCGAAAAAAGGTGCGGCCTATTTCCGTGTAAATACGGTAAGTTTGTCAGAATCATAGAATTCATGATGTTGAATCGATAGATTCTAGAATAAACCAGAGTGTATAGAAGAATTTCGATTGAAAAGCCTGAAATCCCTGAATATAGCTGATTTTGAGAGATTTTCTTTCGCCTATTACAAGTTGTGAGAGAATTTTGGGATTATTTAACGTGTGAGTAGATTTTTTTTTCGAATCAAGAAACGATTCTTATCGATTTTGAATTCCACGTAAATGAAAGTGAAAAAAACTTATGAAAATTATTGAAGAAACGAAACTAAGATTTCTACCAGAACTATTCAACATTCTCCCCGAATGAAACATCGTATGTTCTCTACGCCTGAAAATATTAGAATAAAAAAAATGGATTCGATTCGATGTGAGGAAGTACTTTTGCTATTTTTCAGATTCTTCAAATTCCCTATAATTCACGATCTCTAAAGAATATCTGTTTCATTTTAGCTGTGCAAAGAACTTGCCGAAGAACACGACAAGATAAGGCGGAGGTATTGGGAATACATGAGCCAACAATTAAACAAAATGTTGGAGGGGACGTCGTAGCGGGGGATCGAGGCTGTGTGTTTGTGAAATCCACTTAGAACCAGGGTCTTATGTGTCCCAATGCTCATTATGAAGAAATTGTTGTCAGATTAATTGATTATTTACGGTGTTATTATTACCATTGACCCGTTTTTACTTAATTAAGGAGTGAATATTGAATTCCTGCGCTATGACAATTAATCAAATCCTCTTGATCGATGAGTACAGAATTACAATTATAAGTCCAGTCGTTGTGGGACACTGAGTTCATTTTGTACTTTGTATTTGTATTTTAACTTAGAGAAGAAAAAAAAAACAGATTTAACACCGTAATAACGATATTGAGAGACAGTCTGGACTTTTAGTTTATATTTAATACGAACCTAAGTCTAAATGTACAGAAATAAATTAGATATTTAATCAAATTTTATTCGATAATTTGATTCCTCCATTCCAATTCCTGCATGTTTCTTTTTTTTATCGCGAATTTATAATCGCAGAACGCGATTTTAACAATAAAAGATATTAAACGTGAAAGGAAAATCATTGCGACACCTTTGTGCCGTAATATTTGCAGGATTTTGTTAATAATTAGTCAATGAAACGGTAATTACTTATTTATTTATAAAACAGTTACATATTCCCAGATATAATACAATTTTCAATATAATATATTAATTAACGCCGTCTAGGCTCATGGTTTCGACTGTACTTCAACTCGCGCCTCAGTTAATAATAATACGGTGATTTTCACCCAATCATCATACCTAAGAAATACAAATATGGAACCTAAAACATTATGCGAATACTGAAAAAAAAGGTCATACAGCAGCGCAATTTCAACCCTCAAGCTCAATTCTTTCCATTTTCTTCATTCCAATGATTCATTTATTCGAAATTTCCAACCCGGGTAGAAATTGACTTCAAAATGGGGAAAACTGTCTAGGGCCCTTATAGGCCCCGACTAGGAAATAACCTGAAGTTTCTAGGAGGGCCCTAGAAGGGCGCCAGACAGTTTTCCCTACTTTGAAGTCAATTTCTACACAGTTAAAAATACGATTATACCGAATGTGATATTATATCGAGCACAATAACAGAGACCCACAATAATTTGGCAAATATAATCTGACGTTATGCGTGATAATGAATCGCGTTTATCGATATCGATATCAGCCAATGTTGATAATTCGTTTAATCTCTACCAACGCCGTATATAAACTCCTCTCAATTAATCCATAATTGGGTTCGCAATAATTAAAAAGACGAGCTAAATCGACTCGAATTTTTAATTTATGAATATAAACTTGAACTGCGTTAATTTGATGAATGGGTCAGGCGCGATTATTCAACTGGGTATACGTAGCCTAAACATTTAACAATCAACATCCAAACAATTATTTTACACACTTGTTCCGATTGAATAAAACCAAAGGTTAACACACTCCTATCTGCAAAGAGGCGTTACATAACAATCGTTTTAATGTTACAGATTCGGAAGATTCGTTGGTCAATTTTTATTTGGAAGAAAAAATAGTTTTCAAAAATAATAATAATAATAGCAATTAGCGATCAATTATTACAAGCTCAAATTCTCTCTGATCAACGGCACTAGATGTCTGACCAAACTTTGGCTGCACCACTGCAGCAGTGATTGATGTGTTATTCCAGATTCAGTCGCGACTCTCATTCAACGAAATTTCTCCAAATGTCAGAGTGACAAAATTCGGAAATTGGGACTCTGACGATTATTAATTATCGTTCATCATGCACTCAATGATGAATTAGAGTAAATTAGAAGGCTAATAGATAAATAATATCGATAATAGAAAAAAATCTTGGGATTCTCAAACAAATTTATTAATGAGAAATCTATTAGGACTTAGAACTAGGAATTAGGATTCTGACAATCAATAATTATCGTTCATCAAGCACTGAATAATGAATTAGAGTAAATTAGAAGGCTGTTAGATAAAAAATATCGATAACTCAGAGAAAATCCTTGCATTTCCATCCAGAAAATATCCGAGCAAACGAACCAATTGATTAATGAAAAAATCTTTGCAATTAGAAATGTGTATCCCGTCAATCTGACGTCAAGATTAAAGCTATGAAACACGTAGTCTTGCCACGATATATACATATACACTTGATTTACACTGAAAATATAATATATCGTCGTGTGATTTCCGCACTTTATTCATTTATCATTAATCATTAATCATTTTTTTTTCTTGTTAAAATTCTTCATCATTTCATTATACATATTATCAGCTATAACATCGTATATATATATATATAATTATTTCATCTATATGTGTGTGTGTGTGTGTGTGTGTGTGTGTGTGATACGTACGTGACTGTATTAATTACCGATAATCATACAATAGAGGAGGATTAAACTCACGCGCCGAGTTCAAACCGCGAATTTCTATTCGATCCGTGAAAATTCTATTTACATAAAATATTTTCACTCAGTTTTCATCTCGATTTATATATTAATTTTGTTTTATTTTTTGAAAAATAATGAGCGATGCTTCTTGACTTTTGAAGATAAAACCAATCATTCGCAGTCGATAATTTGGTCCGTCAATATTTATTTACGATCATTTTTTCATATACTATAAATAGAAAGAAAAAAGTCGAGAAAAATCGCATATCAGCTGAGTCAGGAGTCAAGTTTCACCAACTATAACGTTTCCATTCATATTACAGTATCTATAACATATTCCTTTGATCTATTATGCGGATGTAGCGCATAGGGGTATCACCCTGATATTCTGCAAAAGCCACAGATCGATCGGACTTGCATATCCGAAGGCTTCCGAAGGGATCCTAAATTCTACAAATATTAGGCGTCGTTCTTTCTTTTTTTTTTTTAAATTTGTTTATCTCGTTTATTTGATATATCGATCGATTTATCTAGAATGTTTGATTGTGAAGATTAAAAGACATGTATATCGAAGATATAGATTTAAATATTCTCTACCGTCTACGGATGTCGAGTATTTTCTATAACTAAGTTCATAGTCGATCAAAGTGGGGATAAGAAGAATAAGTATATAACGGTCTTTGAAATATCCTAGAAGCTTTTTTTCTGCCATTATTATAACGTGCATTAAAGCTGCGAGAGAGAAGAGAGAACGCGAAGATTTAAAGCTCTATCATTTTCATCGTCTACCTATTTTGCTAATGATTTCATAATTACTTTCGTTTAAATTTCCCGCTTTAAATTTGATTGAAAAATTAAAGTAGATGAACCGATTTAATCGTATATTAATAATAGCAATAATAATAATTATTTTTTTGTTTTCGAAGGTTTGGTAGCGCCTTAAAATAGTTTTTGTAGAATTAGCTTAAGACAATGAGTTCAGTTTATTGGTTTTTTTTCTCTATTTAGGGTATCGACCTACAAACTATGATAGAATATAGTTTATAATAGATTTCGCGGATTATATAATACGTGTATAGAATTATGATTATCGTTATAGTTTCTCACCTCACATAAACATAAGTATGATGGATAATTTCGTCGTTGATTTATCTTCCAATCATCTATAGACATTTTTATATATCCCTTATATTATACATTTACCAAATTTAATCAATATAACGTCAAAGACATGCGGTAGTGATCGGATTGATACGAGATAACGTTCGATATTTATCTCAATTTACACACCTTAAAATCTATATTAAATTAGGTATTCATGATTAATTTATCTATGTACGGTGTGAGGATTCTTACATTATGGCGCCACTTGAAATCAATGATCATTTTCATAGCTTGTGAGATAAAAATGTCCGATTCTAGTTTTCTGATTAATCAAATTAATATGGAATGAGATTGATGAAAAATTAATCGAATATTGACGCCCTATCATAAATATTTTCACTTATTATCCTATATTCTCGTATTACACCGCTGAAATATCGAAGCAGAGATTCACTGTGAAAATTTGTGAATTAATTCATTTTCAGGCAGATATTGTTTGTTCGGTGAGTTTACACTCAATTAATTCACGATAATAGATACAATACATATATACTCGAGTATTTCGGCGGTGCAACGCGATCGTGATCCTATATATTGTTTGTAATATGATTTTAATAATTAAATAATTATCTGTCACAAAAATAAATATTTTTTGTATTTTTTTTTCGTTTTTGTTCTTTAGTGTGATACAATTATGATTATGATTATTACGGTATAATATCGTTATACTCGGTTATTATAGAGCTCGAATCCACTCCATGCGGGCACACCTACACGTTGCGTGCTCTGCGGAGTAGAATACAAAACTTTGAACTCAATTCTCTCACGGTATTGTTTCTTTAATTTGATAAAAAAAAATTTGTACAACAAAATTCGTGGAGTGATGATAACAATTATTATTATATAATCCATGTCTGTACAATCTCCCACATCTCTTCTCTGTATCATTCAATCTTAAAATTGCAACAACAACAAAATTTGATACTGTTAAAAGTAATTTTTCGCATTTTGAAATAGTTTTTATACGATTTTAGGAACAATTTTTTTTCCTCTAGTTCAGAAAAGCTGCCTTTTCAAAATGAACGGCAAGTTTTTTGATCAGATAAAAATTGGACCAGATATTCATCATTTTCTGAAATAAAATAGCGTTTTTCTGTTTTCACACGTCACTCGTTTCTTGATAAATCGAGTTAAAATAAGTTTATCAAAAATTTATCTTGTTCATTTTGAAAAAACCTCTAGACTAAACACTTTGAAACGAGAAAATCTATTGATCCTAAAATCGTGTGAAAATCCTTCGAAAGTCTGAAAAATGACTTTTGTCAGTTTTGAGTTCTTCTTTTTCGAATTTCAATACTGATTAGAACGAGAAAAAAAACGTATCTGAATCGAGCTCGAGATTTTCGAATCGATTTATTCGATCGGTGAAGCTTGAAACCATGTATTTTTGATTCAATTTTTGAACTGATTATAATTAATTTCGCACTCTGCATATTAACAGTCGACGAGCACCTGACGGAATCTAAATGAGATAATATAAACTCCCAAATTATAATTGCATTTCAGATGCACGATCGTTGATTGAATTACGAATTGATTATGCTCCAATCATCAATTGTTCCTCGATTTTCCAAATTTTTGTTCATCAACTGTCGTTGAGATTGGATAAATTTATGGATCAAACCGCGAGGTATTGTAGAGAACGAAACGGTAAAATATTATTTTCGTCTTATCGTACTATCGCGTTTTTGTTCCACGTTCTACAATATCTCATCGGATTTTCTGAAAACTGAATTCAAGGTACGAAATCTCCACAAAACGGGGTCAGCACGTATCGACGAAGAGACGTGAATTAATCGTACAAACCCAGACGCTGTGATACCGCAGGAATTGTAACAAATTACACCCCGCCAATCTGGGATTCGCGGTATACTCGGATGTCAAAGTTTGAATCTGTATTACGCGGTTGGATTAATTTACAATAAATTTCATTCACCCAGTCAGCTTTCGCACTCGTTCCGATATTTAATTGTTATTATATTATAGGATAATTCATTATACTATTATTATTATTATTATTATTATTAATATACTTGAATTAATATACTTTGGCACCGTCGTTATTAATTCTTTCTTCAACAAATTATCGATAATATAATCACAAAATCGACACTTCCGAATTTTTATACAATATTACATATATAATAATTCCGGAATAATATCTTAATTATAATATAATATAATAATTATTATTATTATACCTCTTAGCGGAACGAATTGAAAAACATTTTGGTTTGTATCGACGCTATTCGATCGCCATATTCAGAGTATTTGACTAGAACATGAAAAATGTGAAAAATCTGAAATTCTCAGGCAACGTTTAAAAAAAAAAAAATAATAATTCTAGAATCTTCTGGAAACTCATAAAAATTAACTACCACCAAAATAGTAGGTTTTTCATGTAACGTTCGGCAATAAATAAATTCACTGTTGAAAATAATGATCATAATTCAACTGTTTTGAAAGCCTGAATCTCTTCGGTTTTTGTTTTAGATTATAATAAAAGCTTCGATACAATTAGAACAAAGAAACTGAAATAATTAACGAACAAAAGATAGTTTTTTTTTCAAATATAAGATCCCCAAAAAAATTCCGCGGAGATTCAATTCGCATGGAATTCGGTTGAATCTTGTGAAAACAAAAAATGAAACGTTCTCGTCGCATGTCGTACCTTCTTGCACCTCCTCCGCGATAGCCCTGTAAAATTTCAACCAGGTCCAGAGCGTCGTGGTAGCTTCTGGGAGCGCGTTTCCGCTCTCGGCAGCGTTGACCTCGCGGACCAGTTTCGCCAGTTCCACACTTCAAAAGTTCCTCTCATCCGTTACCGAGTCACAGTTTAGGCACAATCGATAAACGATTATCGTTGACGGAGCGACGTTCAAGTCCAGGGCGTGTAGCGGGGACGCGCCGAGTGTCAGAAGGCCGTGTCTAGGGCTGCCATACTCGCTGAAATTTCAGAATCTCCGCGACAGGCTTCAAGGAACTCGTTCAGTGTCACTACGCCGTCTCTGTTCCCGTCCATTTTCTAAAAATCAGAACCAAAAGTGTGTCAAACTCGGTCAGAACTCGACGCCTGACGGGCAGAAAGTCGTGTTCAACAGTTTCTCGCACTGGCGTACGGCCACCGACACGGTAATCTATCCGAACGCGGCCGAAGACCATCGGGAGAAGCCGAACGCGGCCGAAGAGCGCCGGAAAAAGCCGAACGCGGCGATTTTCGGAACCATAGAGTACTCGCGTGATAAGATGAACTGACGCTAACTAACGCTTTGCGAGAAATTCTAATTTACTTGATATGACGATTTGAACGAGGTTCGATGATATCATAACAGTGAAGAGAATAGTATATTATGCACCACGGGAAGGAAGCAGGCGATTTTTGGCGAGCGCGGATTTTGCAGAACGAGTTGCAATTCGAGGGCGCCAAAGGCGCCCGAGAGTGAAAACGAGTTCTGCAAAATGCGCGAGACAAAATGCCTGCTTCCTTCCCATGGCACATATGTTATTTTTTACCACATATGCATTAAAACCGAGAGAAAGTGAGGTTAGAAACACGAGAACGGTGTTCTCCACTGGGGGCAGCACTTTCTTAGTTTATTTCATCGTTACCATGGTTACGAGAGGTTTTTATCCCTGCTGCCAAAGTTTTTATCCCTCTTGACAAGTTTTTATCCCGCTTGACAAGTTTTTATCCCGGTTTATTGCCCCGGTCAGAAAACTGTGGCTTCCATCCCGTTAAGGAGGGCAAAAAACACGAGTTTTTAATGCATGTGTGGTAGAAATTAAATTTCATAAAGATCGGTAAAATTTCAACGATATAATCATGTCGTTCGAAATTAGTGCGTGAAGTGAAGCGAGGGCTCGACAACTCGTCGCTCGACAGTACACCTGACTTGAAGTGACTTGAATACTTAGTTCATCAAGTCAACTTACTTCAACTGACTTTAGCTGACTTCGAGTAATTTCGAGTGTGTCGAAAACTTAAGAAAGATACCAAACTTACGAGATAAAGTCACTTGAATATCCACTGACTTCACGTGACTTCAACTGACTTCAGCTGGCTTTTCAAGTGACTTCAGTTGACTTCAGCCGATTTCTGAGCCAGTTGTATCTACACCAGACTCGGGGAGTGAGTTAGCCCATTGGCGTGAAGTGTGAATTTGAAAATGAGCGTAAGAGAAACTTGCGCAAGTGAGATTGTAATGTGTGAAAATGGGACAGTAGGGCACAAAGCGCATGCTGGTTCGAGGAGCTTTCAATTTTGGTGTAACGCCAGTGGCCGTTGTACCGCTATGGCCATTTTGGGCGTAATTAAATTGCGGCTACCTGTAGGTAGAGTCCCGTTTGCCCAGGGACAAGCGAGATACGGATAATTTAAATTAAAGCGGGGTCAACCGCTTCCGCATGCAGCTGGGGCAACGTTTTAGAGCAAAGGTTATGGAGCGTGATGGTTACCGTGGCTAGTTAACAGTTTCACAGGGTGCGGTTCGGCTATCGGAACGAGGAGCTTAATTTTCAATAGTGTCCGACCGAATATTCGGTTTCGGTTTCGGTTTCGGCCAGTTTCGGCCAAAAATGCTGGTTTCGGCCACAGTTTCGGTTTCGGCCAAAATCGGCCGAAACTTCGGCTCGGCCGAAACTCGTGTTCGTGTCGTGTCGGGCGCTGTCGGGTTGGTTCGGAACGGCTGTTAGTTAGTAACAATTATTTTCTGAAAAGGCTACTTATTTAATGTGATTATTTGTGATATCTCTGAAAAGTCTGAAGTACTACTGGTTACTATTCTTTATAGTATATATAGTTGAGAAAAACACTAAATCTCCGTGTTACATCAAAATTTAACTAAATTCGGACCTAACTACGTAAGTTTCGGTTTCGGTTTCGGTTTCGGCCGAAACTAAGGAGGAGCCGAATATTCGGTTACGGTTTCGGTTTCGGCTGAAAATCGTGTTTCGGTCGGACACTAATTTTCAACGAGTGGAAAAGAGACACCGAAAATGTTTGATGTTTTGGAAAAAGTCACAGTTCGGAAGTTGAGATTCATTCGGGTCCAGCGGCAACCCCTCGTCCACGTTTCGTACTTCGGCGTTGGTTACACACCAGTCGTCAGGTTCCCGAGTAATTAGCAACCCCAGTGAAGCTTCTAGCTCGTCAAACATAATTACGGGAGGCAGTTCGCTAATGCATCCTTGCCTCTTCATCGTCACCGTACGACGGGGTTGATGACGCACAACGTACGTCGCGTCGGTAAGTATTCAACGTCGCGTCGGTAAGTATTCAACGTTGCGTTTTGTCTTCACCGCCCGTTTAAAAATCGGTTTCCAAATTATATACCACAAGGGCAAAAAGGCCTGCCATGTCATCAACGAATACAGGTCATCCAGACTTCGCATTAAACCCGCGGACAGAGTCGGAAAACGAAAACAGGAACTGAGGGTCAAACTTGACGAGATTTCGTGTGACTCCTACGTTAGATTTTAGGGATTTCATGGGATTCTGAAGAGTTTCAAAAACTTACAGTAGCAGAATTTAATAAGATTTTTTTGATAGAATTTCGTTGTACTTGATCGAAAGTCGTGGAACTTCAGAGGTTTGAAAATCTTGAAAAGGTTTTATGGGATTCTGAGAGATTGCAAGGGATTCCATGATACTTTATGGGATTTCACTAGATCTTGATGGGATTTAGATTTAGCGGAACTTCAAGTGATTTCAAGTGACTTGATTGAATTCGTGGGACTTGATTTCGAGTCTGTTGAACTTCACAGAACTTTATGGAACTTTGGGAACTTCAGAGGTTTTGAAAACTTGAAAACGGTTCAAGAATTCTTAAGGTGACCAGTACAGCGTGATTCAACAAATTCTCCATATTCCAAAAATCATCAATATCTTATCCAAAGTTAATTACACATCGAAAAATGGACTTTTTGAAAAATCACTTGTCGTAAGGTTTCAGGCAGACGGTTGATCCGATTATGTCTTTTGACGTTTCATTTTCTTCGGTCAGCAATCCTTCATCTTATGAATGGAGGGAATTGGAGTAAAAAAATTTTGGACCAAGTTATCAGCAAAAGAGTGACTAGATTGTCGCTGAATTCTGATAACTGACTATAACTTATCGCAGAATTTTTGTTTCTCAGTTTCCCTCATTCACATGATGAAGAATTGCTCTCCGAAAAAAATGAGACGTCGAGGGACATAATCGAATAAATCGTGTGTCTGAAATCTGACGACAAGTGATTTTTAAGGAAGTCATTTTTTTTCATTATGCAATGAACCTTGGATAAGATATCAATTAATGATTTTTGGAGTATGGAGAATTTGTCGAATCACGCTGTACTATAGTCGCCTTAAGAGATTTCATGGAACTTCACAAACTAGTTCACTTCAAGAATGAGTGAATTAAAGATTACCTATCATGAATAGGACCCGAGATTCCGGAAGAGCATTGAAATTTCTGAATCTATTCCGTATTTCCGAAGGAGGGGAAAACTACCGTGCAATTATTGTGTCTCGGTTCTAGTTCAGGAAATGTTAGTGTACACCAAACGGGTGCAATCAGCAGTGCAGCGGCGAGAAACAGTTCTAGAGAGGATATAGGTATATAGTGTTGTTTCTAATTGCAAACCTTGCGGCCGAAGTAAGACACGCGCCGTTTTCCACCACTCTGGTTTCTCGAGAATGCTAATTGGGTAACCTTGCCGAAGGCAGGCTTACCGCGATTGGTCTCAGGCCTGTCCTCGTCGACGTTTCCGGCTCTGGCTCGAGTGCATGAAAGACACCCGCGCACACGTTCAATAATTCTTCCCCCGAGTTTTCCAGAGAAAATTAATAAAACCGAATCCTTTGAAGAAATGTAATTAGCGCAGCACGGGAACGCAGTAAACTCTGGAAATGTGAGTCACAGTATCTTCTTCCGCGATTCCGTTTCCCGTTTCCCGTTTACCGTTACCTCAGCTCCGCTCGACGTAACGCGAAGAGAGAAGAAACTTATTTCAACTATTTCTTCACCCTACAATTGCGTGGCTCGATCCTGGGATCCTATCTGGTTTTATTCTCGCCTCCGGAACAAGGAACACTACGTTGGTCGGAAACCAGAAGGGCGGGATGTTTGTTCGTCCGTAAACCGCTTTACTTATCCGTTGCAAACACCCAACGCTACCGACGCGGAGTAAAAGGACGAGAGAAAAAAAGGGGGTGGTAAATAAATACGCGGCTTTGGTGGAGCGGAATTTAATCACGAAATAATATCCCCAACACACATGCATCAACCAGAGAAGAAAAGTTTAGCGCCCGACATGAACGATGATCGCGTCAGCCCGACGTTTTTCATTATTCTTTGAAGTCGATGTCGATTCAGCGTTTTTTACACGTCTGCAGTACTTTTTTTGCCGAATCTGTCAAACCCGTTTACCTCGACTCCTCGCAACGAGACAAAGGACACGATCCCGTTTCACACGGATACAGGGATGAAAAAAAGTGATACCTGAAACATGCGATCGACCCTGTCCCGGACTCCTTCAGGGTCGAGATTAGGGTCCGCGAACTTTCCCATCAGATCATAGACCGCGGTGACGATGTCGGTCATCTCGTCCCTTGTTATACAGCCGTCGCCGTTTATATCGTACAACGAGAACGTCCACCGAAGCTTTTCGTCCATCGAACCACGCGAGAGTATGCTGAGACCTGTGACGAAATCCTGAAACAAACAAGGCTAATTATAATTAACTCATAGCTTGTGCTGAAACAACCACATATTGCGATAGCTGCACATTAAACATCCAATTCGTTATCATAATACCAGAGTATCGTTTTGCTCGGGGTAATGGGCCTCGTGTAATTTAATCTAGTCAGTTACGTGATTATGGCTTCGTATGTACGGAAACTAGCTCAGTTTCCCATCCCCCAGAACCAAGCGAACTTTGAATAAACCGACGTCGCGTGATCTATGAAACTAACTTGATGTATATAAGGGTAGATCGTAAAGTTTCACTCTGTAACGGTGTTCCTTGAAATTGGCCACTGTCGTTAAACGCTCGAAACTGTGTCAGAGGCTATCAATTTCTCTGAAGGATCTATATCGAGTTTTTGTTTGATCGGTGATTATTTGCAGCGCGCGTTGCAGGCGTGGCTCGACTTCGCGAGGTTTGATAAGATTTATCTGCCCGTAGGGGTGTTACGTATCGGATAGGGATGGTCCAGGAGCGATGAAACAAAACAAGATCCTAACTGACGGTAATAACTCGGAGTGCGCCGAACGACGAACGACGGACGACGAATGAGATCGATATGGCGATCCCCATGGCAACGACTTCTGTCAGTTACCTACTCCTCTCCGGCCCACCCACGAATGAATATGTATTTTTTATCCTCTTCTTCTCTTTCATGACCCGCAGTTATCCACTTTGGTGGAAAAATTGAACGGAAACAATCTCGACCAATGGTGGTATAGACAAAATTGAATTCAGAGTGCCCGGAGTGTTTCGAGTCTGTAGCGATTTTGAATCACCTGAATCCCACTTCGGGCTTCGTTTAAGTGCAGGTACATTAAAGTCTGTAGAAGAAAACTACGCGACTCATCCCCCATCGACTTTGGTAAGCTGAGCCGGTGTAAAGGGTAGTTTTTCTTATACTATTTTTGAGCCCGTTCGCCTCTTTTTCCTCCAGCTTTCGGTGAAACCTTTCAGACAGTGAAACTTCTTTCAAGAGAGAAAACTCTGGCGCAGTTTTATTCCCCTGTAAGGTATGTTTATTTGCTCATTTTTCTTCCCGACCATCTTTCTTTACCTAACGCTATAAAACGGATCTTAACTTCCGTAAAACCAGCCACTGTATGTTTATCCTGTTTCACTATAACGATATTTGAGAGTCGAAACCTGCATCAAATGCCAAATTTTCCTTATTCGAGCAACTAGACTATTTCACATTATTCAGTTCTCATGATATGAGAATATTGAAGATTCAAAAAACCTCCTGGATATTCACAGCACAGCATTACTGCGAGTGACAGTCGGGTAATTCGCGAAGATTGTTATCCCATCGTGCAGAAATCCTTCTAAGACAGTCAGGGACTGACGTCAAGTCCCGATTTGATATGAGTGACGTTTCAAAAAATAGAGCCTTACGAATGACTGGTATTTACTAAAATGTTCAATTACGAAGCTAACCCATCAGGTTTGGAAAATAAGACTTCCATATCAAGGATGCCGCACTATTACCCGACTCAGGATCGTTATAAATCGGCTGACCAGAACCGCTTGGAAAGATTTCTTTCAATTTTTCTTCCAGGTTTGTATTTTCGTTTGAGGTGTTTGATATCTGGTGTTGAGCCTTTTGGGGTTACATTTCTCATGTCTTTGGCTAGAGGGTGAAATTTGGTCGGTTATAAACCAGTCTTGTTCCCAGCCCGATATACAGGCACGTGTAAGCAGGGTTACATGGTGAAGGGATTGTTTCCGAAGATGGGATGGTGGAGGTCTTGGTTGTGTAAATTTTAGCTCAGCCGTTAATCCAGGACATACGTTGTACGCGATGCCTACACTTAATCTTACTTAACATCCGGGGATCTAAACTCTGCCCCTTTCACCTCAACTACTATTCCTGAAACCTGGCATATATTCGTGTACGCGGAAGGATCCGGAAACAGATTCCGCATTCGAGTCAGGCGCCTCTATATTCCTACTCCTAATTCAACACCAGCCCCCGTAGAAAATTTTGCAGACATCCTCGATCAAGAAGAGGCCCCTTCTAGGCATCAGTATAAGGGATTCCAATATCGCCAATTTGGGGCTTATTTAGGCATCCAAAATAATTTTTCTCCCAGCATTGCTGACTGGTGCCAAACTTGGGCCAGGTCCGGGTTTGTTCAGGCATCACAGTTAATTTTCTCCAGGCTTTCCTACCCTGTGCAATTTAGTTGCAAAGTATAATTATAAAATCGCTGATTTTAATGACGATTAATTGTCACTTTTTCCGGTTAGTTTCGCCTGGACAAAATTTCTACACGTTGAGATGATAAAAATCGTAGAATGAGGAACTCGGAGAGTCCCTCTCAGTGTCCTCCACAACCAAGCAAGGGATCATGGGCTAGCCGAAGCCACCGTCGTGTGTGCCCAACCAACACAACGGGGCACCGCAAACCGCAGCCGCAGTCTTTCCCTTACGTAATTACCGTTGCTACCGGTAGTTGGCGGAGCTTTTGACACACAGGCATCGTGACTTCCGAGCTTACAGAGATTACGGCTTGTAACCGCCGCTACACGAGGCTTCGTTATAACATTTCTGTCACGCTCAGGGTGCAGAATCAGGATAAAAAGTCTTAAGAACTGTCTCATGTCATTTCGTGTGCGGTGAGGACCAAACGCGGCATTCAGCGTCACACCAAAACCATGTATTTCTGGTAAATTGTGATCGGCAGTGGGAAGAAAGCTCGGGTTTTACACCCTGGAACGTGGACGCCCTGGAGCAGATGACCGATTGGGGAATTAGAGAGAGAAGGTTCATTTCTGGGTTCTGAATTAAAATGGAGGAGACGAAAAAAGAACTCGGTAAAAAAGAGGCGAAGAGGAAAAAAGAAAAACGTGCCGCAATTAAAGTGCGGAATCCAGAATACCCCTCGGTGAAATTCTACCGGAATTTAGTTTTGTTATCAGACCCGTAGTGTGGTACGCGAGAGAGAGAGGAGAGCGAACGAGAAAGTTATGCGGACCATCAGAGTTTGGACATTCTTCTTCATAAGATCTTCTCTCTCTCAGGGGGTTTTAGGGGATAAATCGATAACTTTGACTTTGAAATTGTTCCACCGAACCGAAGAGGATATCGGGTAACGGGATGAGGAAACTTTGACGATTCTGGATCCCCCATTCACTTCCACCTCCTAAGCGCGTGGCATTCCGAGTCAAATTATTCCAGGGGATATATCCTCGTGCCGGGGTCAAGTTGGGATGGAACAAGCTACACGAAAATGCTCTCACGTCTCACGGTGCATGCGATGCTCCACAGGTAACGGCTAACTCATTTTGGAAGGCGGTCACCCTCCCGCTGAACATTTCGAAGCAGCCTTTGGGCAAAGTACTCGCGATGGGCTCTTAGCGGGGAAATTGACTATTGAACAGGTTCCGAGCACCGCAGAAAACCACGGGCGACACGTGCCTGAAATTTTTGTTATTTTTCATTCCATCGATCATTGCGATCCGAGCTGCGGGTCTGCTGGAAGAGTTGTTGAAACGCGGCACGTACGAGTCCCGAAGGGAGTAATTAAGCCGATTGCTAATTTTTGACAGCGAGCCAGTACGATGAAAAGGGTTCACAATCAGCGAGTCTGCAGTTGGCTTTGGCAAGGCTCGAGATAAGGTCTGAATTCAGGGGCGGTCCTAAGCGCGGCTTTACGAGATCGGACCGATGCTTTAACCCTCTTCCTCCTCGAGTGCGGGATATTTTTATCGGTTGTAACACAGTTCGCAGAGATGAGGGCAGAATGACGTAGTGCTCACTCACACAAGGGGATTGTTTCAGAAATGACAAACTTCGTACACATTTGGGTTAAAAACCGGGCTCCGATGCTTCCTCGAATTATTCTACCCCGAGGTCAGGGTCGAAGGTTCGAAGAAACACCCCGCAGGGTACTTTTACACCGACCTCTTCGTCGTTTTGTTCCAGAAGTATTTTCACCGGCCACTGAATTTTCGAGGTCTGTCGAGACATCATGAATCAGAAATTTCTCACGATCGAACCATCGACTAAAGATCCTTGGGTTAAATGTTTGATGCGTCAGAGTCGTTTGGGTCGGCGGTGTTTTAAACCGAGTATAAAACCCGGGGGACGCGTTTCGTCGTACGTGTGGTCTCTTCAGCTAGAGGTTCCTGGTTCTCTTTTATTTATTCCAGAAATTCTGTTGAATGCAAATTTTCGTCGGCCATTTTGGGACTCAAAAAATAGAGGAGAAAGGCACGGAGGCAGGTAACGTCGGGTGGAGACAAGTAAAAAAAATCCATCCCACGGATAGCCGGGATACCTTCTACTTCATGCAATCATTTTAAACGAGCTCCTAAGTCGTCTGGGGTATGAAGCTCGGAAGAACGACGCTCTAAACGAATTTATCAACGTCAGGGGACCCGCGCGTATCCTGTCTAATGAAGCCAACTCGTACCGTGCTAGACCAAAGCTGAATCAAACCGGGTATGAGGTGTGGAGGGTGCAAGTTCTACACGCAGGAAGTGCAGCCTAGAGTCGAGTGTGAGGAGAAAAGAATAACCGTCGAGAGTGGCTCCCCGGATGTTGAAAACGAACAAGAACACAGAGAACCTGAACCTGCAAGGGATGGTTTCACGTGGATAAGGAGCATGGAACCGAGCTGACTTACGGCGAAAGGAAGACCCGTCACATAAATTTTCGCCGGAAACTGCCATCTCCATTATACGCGAGATGGAAGACTGTATCGGTAGATTTTATTCGGTGCGAATGAAGCCTGATCTTGACTTCGGTGGTAATTGGCGCCGATTGACTCATAATACGGTTCGATAAGGCATAATTAATTGTAGGAAACCTCAATGGGATTTAGATTTAGCGCAACTTGGCGTGATTTCAAGTCACTTAATTGAATTGATGGGACTTGATTTTGACTCTGTTGGACTTCACAGAACTTTATGGAACTTTGAGAAATTCAGAGGTTTTGAAAACTTGCAAACGGTTTAAGAATTCTCAAGGAGACCAGTACAGCGTGATTCAACGAATGATCTATACTCAAAAAATCAACAATATCTTATCCAAAGTTAATTACACATCGAAAAATATCACAGGATTTTTTTCTCAGCATTCCTCATTCACATGATGAAGAATTGCTCTCCGAAGAAAATTAGACGCCGAAAGATCTAATCAAATCAACCGTGTGTCTGAAATCTTACAAGTGATTTTCAAAAAAGTCAATTTTTTTATGTGTAATGAACTTCAGATAAGACATTAATGATTTTTTGAGCATGTAGAATTTGTGTAATCAATGAACAATTTGATTTCACTAACCAAAGGTCAATATTTACGAAAATTCTGTCACTTGGACGAGGTTTATATCAGTTACAAAAGCTGCGATTGAGAGTTTCCTGAGAAATATAAACCACAGGATTTTGAGTAAGGACTTACCTCAAAGCTGAGTAAGCCGCTGTGATCCTGGTCCAGGGTGTTGAAGACGTAGTGGGCGTACTGGCTGGTGTTTGCTGTAAATAAGAAGAAGTAGAAGAAGATGATCAAATAGTTGTGGATCTTGATGGAGTTTCCACGGGAAGAGGAAGAAGATGGAAACGAAAGAAAGTATATATGTACCCTTGATTCCGGGCTTCGAATTTACTATACGGAAGTCAAGTAAAAGAATCTAATACATCGAAAAATAAGTTAAGTTGCCTGAAAGTGACAGACGGGGGTCTGGCGATGAATTCGCTAGAAACTTTTCGTTTCGTTTCCCCAAAGAAAATTGCCACCTCACTTCCAACGTCGATCCACTCTATCCGCCAGCCAAGGAGAATCGAGTAGTGCGTCAAGGGGTACTTACACATGTGTACACGAGTGGTAAGTGAGTACGTACACACATAGATATGTTTCGCAATGGTACTTTCACACGGAATACACTCGACTTCCATGAGGCTGACTCTGAAATTCTCTATCTCTATATATGACGTATTTTCCTCTTATTTCAACGAGTTATCACCAGACTATGTATGAACCGATCCCGTACGTGTATCTAGATAAGATGTGTCTTCAATTTACTCTGGAGCGTCGACTCTTGGTTTTAGAGATACTTTGATATCCGGCTCGCCGTATAAATACCGTCGAGCAATAAAATACATTCGTTACAAGTCGAGTGGAGCGTATATAAAGTGACTTTGTTTGATAAACGTGTTTAAATTACACTCGAAAAAGTTTCGTGCGCGTTGATTAACGCTGTGGGCCAACCGTACGGGGTACAAAAGGCATTTTTTGAATTTCAGTATGTATGTACAGACGTTGAAGTATTTTTTTTTATTACTTTTTGCCCCGCGTTTGAACCATATACTTGCTTCATAAAATTTTCTCTTTGACGGTGGCAAGCGCAAATAGAAAGAATCTAGGTCTGTGGGCAGTCTTTTGTCAAACGACGCTAATTTTCTCCACCTCAAACGACACGGGTACCTAGTTAAAACTGTTTCCATTTTTTATCAGTGATTTCAGCGCGTAGCTAATTGCAGTAACGTGATACCATTCGATTCTCCAAGATTTACCGTTTTCCGTAGATTGTAGATTGGTAGAAGGCTTAGGAACAGAATCAACCGGATTAGTATCCTGGCTAATCCTCGACCGCAGGGATCGAACGTTCATCCGACCACAGTTCCGGAATGAACTTCTCCGTGAGGGGTTTTGGTCAAGATAGAACAAGCTCAAGGGATCATAAACGAAAGTAGCCACTTTAACCGAAGAAAGGATCGAGGGGAAAATTACTGAAGATCTGACTGACACATTATTTTTTTGTCAGCCAAATATAATTAAAATTATTTCATTTATTAGCCTTATTTTATCAGTTATTTCCTATCATTTAATTCATTTTCTCATTATTTCAGCTATTTCCTCGGTTATTTCCCAATATTTCACGAGCTATATCGACACGTTATCTCAAGGAGTTCGATTTCCTCCTGGGAAAGAATACAAGTCGAGCACACCAGAAAATGTCATTCACGAAGATTCATTTTTGTGATGAAAATATGAATTGTCAAAAAGTGTTCATACTGATTTAGTTTTGGTCCCCGAGAGCTCAATAGTATTGTCACGAACCCGAGAGCCGGATAATCACATTTCCCAGAGAGGATTTACTGTTGATTTGATTTTCAGCGCGTGGCACTACATACATATTACACTCGGTATTATCAGACCGGACCGCTGCAGCTGGTAAACGGATTTGTGAAAATTTCACCGTTCGGATGACATCGGTATCAGCAATTAGTCCGGAACATATAAAACTGACTCGATCCGAAGGACGAACATCCCCGAATTCGCCGGATGCTCCCCAGGCCAGGGGGTGCCGTGGACCAGCCGCACATCGCGGTGGCTGCCAGGTTCGAAAGGGATTCCCGGGCTACTCCGGGTCCCTCGACCCACTCACCGATCAATGTTCAAGTAGTCGTTGATCCCGGGGACCTTCGAGTCCTTCAAAGTAGGTAAACAATTTCCCCCCACGTGAAAATTCAACCGGTTCGACGGTGGCCTGATCGGCGTCATCCCCAGGGAATTAGGGGATTCGATCGACCACCAGACGCGTATACACTCGCGTATGTTACTCTCCGGTAAAAATCAACAGGTTAAATCGCAATCGCGAACCACCAGCTCCGAACCCATAAGAGGGCATCCGCATCCATGAAGGACGTCCGCATTTTTATTGCAAATTTTTTACCCTTCCCTTCCCCCATGTCACAATTAGACACAATAATAGACACCCCCCGTCGATTCTCTAAAACATGATATTTAGAATGGAAGATGACAAAATATCGCGAAAAAAAATTGAAGCACCTTTTTTTTTATGAAATCTGCGGAAAGGGGTTTTTAAGTGGACTTCACACTTGGCATTACCTCCTCCCACATCCCTGGTCACAAAAAAACTGCCAAAAGTCATTTTTCATATTTTAGAATGTTTTTCACACATTTTTTTTGTCTAAGATCAACATAATAAAATCTATAGGTGAATCGATTCAAGTTTTTCTAGTCTCAAACTATTCAGTAAAGAGGCCTTTTCAAAATAAACGGAAAACTTCTTGATCCGATAAAAATTGTACCTGATATTCATAATTTTTCAGAATAAAATAGCGTTCTTCTGTCTTCATACGTTACTTTTCATGATAACTCAAGCAAAAAATAAAGTTATGAAAAAGTTCTGTTCATATTGAAAAGGCCTCTTTACTGAACGGTTCGAGACCCGAAAAACTAAAAAAACCATTCGAAAGTCTCAAAAATGTTTTTCAGTGGTTTGGACTTTTTTGAAATTTTAAGTATGTTCCCCCTTACGCCGAAGGTTGAATTTACTCCAATTGACTCACCACCCTGGGGGAAGAACTGGGAGTAGATGCACTTGAAGGTGTCTTCCCGGACGACGCCCGTGGGACACTCGGCCTTGAAACCTCGATAGATGCGTTTGAGCTCGGCCTCCGTGAAGCGGGTGGCCCTGCAGAGGCTGGCCAACGAGTCGGGTCGGTACCTGGGGGTCTGTTCCTCTTCGTACTCGGAATCTGTGGAAGAAGAGGATCGATTATCGACGGAGTATAACCATTCGACGTTGATGATGTTTGGCCCGGTGCTCGTGATCTAATTATTCTGAAATCGCTATCCGAACGGTTGTTTGTGGGATAATTGAAAACCGCGAACTACGCGAAATAGCCGAAAACGTTTCTGCAGGAGAGGATTTACTGCGCGGTTTCCTCGACCTGCCCCTCATAGCTCGTTTTGTTTTTCCATTAGCCTCGCTCTTCCTCTTTCTCCCTCTCTCTCTTTTTCTCTGGCCCTTTCTATCTCATCCCTCTCGACATTTCATTCGCTCCAACAACGACGAATTATCACCACCTCCGTTCCCTCTGTTACCCAAAATTCAACGACCGTCCCGGCCATTTCCAGAACTGCTACATACCGCAAGCTCTGCGATACTGTGGACCGAAAAACTGGGCCAAAGCTATGACGGAACGAAGCTTTTCCACCCTCATAATTGACGTTGAATTTTTCCGACGGTTTTAATACCATCAACAAAGATTTTGAATAGAGAGATATACAGATTTTGTCGTTATTATTGCCTGAAACAAATCTTGCGGAATTGCACTATCATCTTTTTTCACTTCTGTTACAAGTAGGCTTTGATATCAGTGGAAATAAGTGACCCGGCTACTAGTTTGGTGAAGACTGACTGCAGCATGCTCTCAATATCGAATACACTCTTCTGGAGGGTGGCAGGAGACACGAGGGTAAAATGAACAACGGTACGGTGAATAGTCAACCGCGAGAAGCAAGGTGTTTCCCTAGGTTGTCGGTTTGTCTAATGACACCCTTTTTGATGGGGGGTTGAAGGGACTGGAGTTTGAAGTCTGAAGAAGTCGGAGGTCAGGAGGGACGCTGGAGAGGGCTTCTGTAACAAAGTGGCCCCTGTGTGCGAGGCACGGACTATTCCCAACTGGCTCGAACCCTCGGGAGATTCTCCACCTTCATACCTCGGACCTCGAACCTTGAGATGGCGAAACGTCTGAGAAATAATGTACAAAACTGTAACATCTCCTCGGAGTCTCATTGGGCTGGGTAATGTTTAGTGAAAAACGAAACCGACGAATCGCGATAAAAGATGGGCAAGCCGGTCAAAAGGTCTTTTGTATTGAAACTTGAGACATTTGACCTTTCACTACGAAGTACCGCGGAGCTATTCGAGAACTTTTAGCCTTTGAACTCTTTCATCCTTTATTCGTGTTCGAATGTTGAGAACTACAATCTGAATAAGTTAACAGTGGTTCCCTTGGTATTGTTGTTAGTTTGTAATTTGCGACCGATAATCGTTTCCGCGGTGAAGTAAAAGGGGATGAAAGAAAAAAAAAAAAAAACTGACGGAGTGTCGCACAGAGAAACGCGACGCGACGTGACGCTACGTCGAGCAAGATAATTAGAGAGTCGATCTACGAGGACAGCAGCTAGCGCCTGGTTTTTTTCCACTTATTTTATTTTTATCTTTTCTCTCTAGACAGGAAGCACTCACGATCGGTGCTTCTACAACGAAGTGATAATGGTCGGCAATTACGACCATCGACCAAGTTTAATTTTGTGCAGAATATATCGTCTGTCAGGCAAATGACGAATCTGAATACCGGTTAATTGAACACGACGAAACCGGGAACAGAGCGTTGCTAAATTTCAGCACAATGACCGACCCTCTAAACGTTCACTTTTGTAATTGTCAGACATACACATAATTCACGAAGCAATTCGATCTCGAAAGTGTATTGAACGTGAAAAAAAAGGGGGTTTTGGCCACAAAAGCTCCACTCTGCGGGTCAACCCCGAAAATAAATTCGGTTAGCAGAGTTTTCCAACTGATTAAAAAAGTTTAGCTAATTAAGGCAGAGTTTCAATGGAGTTCCCAGCCTCGTTTATCAGTTCGAACTGAGCCAACCCCTAATTGTCGATAATTAGGGACGGTCCCAAGAACTCCAGACGCCATTTTCACTCCTCTGAGTCTCGTCCGATTTTCGCAAAGAATTTTGTCACTCCGGTTGAGTTTTAAATTGGGGTAGATATCCGGTAAAACCAGCTACCAAGCCAACGTATCCCAGATGCGATACGACGGACGTGATACGACCGGGGAATGAATCGAGAGCTTTCGACAAACAACCGCGACTCGGTACGTCGGACACTTAACGATGTTTGCTGAAGCGAGACGTAGACTTAGTGCACACTGCAGATGTTCACAATGTCGACAGATATTTTATTCCATGTAAATAAATAAATAATAAACGCGTGACACCAGTCAGAGACAATCAGATGAAGTAATTTTAAAACAGGTTCGGTGTCTCGGTAGGGTGAGAATAACTTTTTTATACCGTTTTTTGTTTTACTACTAGTTTCCCTAGTTCCTAACTGTGGTGGTACGCTTTTAAAATATGCAACGAATGTGACGCGATGCTGCAGAGTCTAGAGATAGCCTCGGGAAAGATTTCAGATGTTTAACCGCTCCCAGTTCGGTCGTTTTGCTAAGGGGATGGAAAGTCCTCATGGCACCATAACTACCACGACGTTAAACAGTCGTAAAGTTATCTTATAGAATCTCCTCGGTTTTTTTTTCGTAGAGAGAAAGAAACTGTTCTTCAGTCGAGAATAAAAATATTCTCGAATCAAGGAATCAAATATTCTTCAATCCAGGTTAAAAAAACATTTTCGAATCACAGCGGAAAATATTCTCTTATATACAGAAATGTTCTTCAATGCGGATAAACAATATTCTTTAATCAAGGTCAAGAATATCCTTGAATCAAGGTCAAAATTATTGTCGATTCAAGGTCAAGAATATTCTTGAATCAAGGTGAAGAATATTCTTCAATCAGGGGAAAAATATTCTTGAAGCAAGCTCTAAGATATCCTTTGATCCGGGTCAAAATTTCTGTCGATTTGAGATCGAGAATATTATCGAATCAAGGTAAAAAAATCTTGAAGCAAGGTCAAGGATATTCTTGAATCCAGGTCAAAATTATTCTCAACTCAAGGTCAAGAATATTCTTGAAGAATATTCAAGATAAAAAATATTCTCGAATCAAGGTAAAAAAATCTTGAAGCAAGGTCAAGGATATTCTTGAATCCAGGTCAAAATTATTCTCAATTAGGATTTATTAGCTATAAGCAAGGTCTTTTAATTAGTCTCGATTAAAGGTCAAGAATATTCTTTGATGAAGGTAAAAAATACTCTTCAATCTAGGTAAAAAAAAATCTTAATTCAAGGTCAAATATATCCTCGAATCCGTGTCAAGAATACTTTTTAAACAGAGTAAAAAATATTCTCAAATCAAGTGTTGATTGATTCTTGGTTGACAAACAGTTTTTTTTTTTGTATCGTTGTGTATTTTATCAATATATGGAAGCGTGGGGTAGCGTAAAAACCAGGAAAAAAAATACCTAGTGCGAATTTGACCCCCGTCCAGGCCTGTCGAACGTAGTTGAAGAGCCTCCTGTACAAGGGTCTCGGTGGTCTCTTTGGGGAGGTTCCCTCCTCCTCGTCGTCGAGGTCCTCTGGGTCCGAGGCCCCCGGGGGCGGTCCAACGCCGGTCAGAGTACCGGCCTGGTTCCGTTCCCCGAGTATGTTCACGACCTCTCGTAGCCCGGGTCCCACCCCCTGAAACCCCGGGGGGTAAGAACCGGGGGTGGCGTTGGGTCCCAGGATGATTCCGCTACCGGGACCCCCCGCGATGCCACCGCGGCCTCGGCCCCGTCCCCGACCACCTCGACCCCAGGCCCCGGCATTTCCTTGCCGTTTTTTGTAGGAGGGGAGACCCACCACAGGGCCGCAACCCCCCGCACTTCCGGCGACAGAGGAGCTGATGGTGGCGAGGCAGGTGGAACCCCTGCCGCCCCCACCGCGCTCCAAGTCACGCCGTCGGCACACAACCTCAACTCCGTCACCACCGTCAACGCCGTCCTCGTTGCCACCCCCGGGCGACGACACAACGGCGGGCCCCTACCTGCGAGACCTCTTCTGCCCCCTTCGACGCTTTCGCTTCCGCTTCTCGCGGGTATCCGGATCCTCCGCCAGGTCGGTTCTTAATTCATGCGGAGAGCGTCATCCGGGTCTTGCTACGCGATTTTACGGGGAGCGGCGCCCGGTAGTGGCTTCAGCTTCGGGCACTGACGCAGTTTCGAGTCTTTGACTAACGTGAAAGTTGGCTGGCGCTAAAACCGCGACTATGACGACCGGGGCTCAGGGCTTGAGGCGGTGCGGCTTTCGTGGCAATGACATAGTGTGACGGGCTGGCTGGCCCCTCCGCTCTTGTTAGTCGGTTAGTATCTGAAACAGGAAAACGAAAAGCCTTTGTTATCAAAGCGGGTCGAGGATCGTTCACGATCCTTAAATTCATATTAATAGCAGATTCAGGGCCTCGACGAAGGTTCGTCATTAATTCATCCCTTTATCATGTCTATATTTTCCATTTACTGACAAGGAACTCGATTTATCTCGGGTTTCGGGAGCAATATAGGAGAAGCGATTTTTTATGCGCGAAAAAATAGGTCAGTTAACGTTTCGCCTCGAGAGCCGAGCCCGCAGCCCGCAGCCCCAAGAATAATAGTTGAGGTTGAATTTATCGGCCCGTTTGAGTGGAGGTAGAAATCTCCGAGGTACTTTGCACCTTGTCAAACCACGTCACAGCTTTTCTCTTCGGGACAGGGTAGAAAATGAACCTCGAGAAAATTATCTCCCGCTATTTCTCTCGAACAATGCTTCACGGACGTGGCTCCAGCCTCGCGGTTTTACAGTCGTAATAAAAGGAGGAAGAGAAAGAAAAAATATAACGCAGGGTCATTTCGTGCCTATTTCTTTCCCTTTATTCATCTCCCAAAGTCGTTTCGACACTCTTACGAGGTAAAGTGAGGAGAAGAGACTTTCATGAACGTGAAATATGCTATCGCATCGGTCGTTCGCTCGGTGCTTCTTCGGAGACCAATGATCATCAGGAACCTTTCATAAAAAGCTTTATTTCAGACTTGATATGATTTTTTTACCGCGGAGTGCCGGGGGATCATATACCGGTTGATTGATAACTGACGATATTGAAAGAGCTTTTTGCACTCTGTCCATGTTGATTTCCGCGCAACGCACACACGAACTTTGAGCTCCGCGGAATCGAATGTTTGGCAATTAGTCAAGCGTTCAATATTGGTACGATTCCAACGGCAAGCGGTTGAAATCAGCTAAATCGAGGGCAGTAATGATGCTAACTGGTACATCCACGGACTAGTCTATTGCCCACCAGAGATGGCTTCCATGCAATGGGTCCTCGTCATTTTTCCTATTAAATTTCTGGCACGCTGCCGAAAAGGATGCCGATTCCCGTATTGCAGCGTGTGCGAGGTGATGGATGGCGCTATAATGCATACCTACAGGAAAAATAGCAGCAGCACTAGCTGCTCCTTTTCCATCCAGTATAATCCAACATCTCGATGGAATAACGGCAACATTTTCGCCCTCCGCACGAGAGGAGGCAAAAATCTTTGTTTATTCTTCTCGCAGTTCCCCTTTGGGAGTAAAAGGGAAAAGGAGAATCAGAAAAGTTGTAAGAAAAGCAACTTCAAGCAGTCCTTTGTTTTCTTTGTCTCCTGCAATTTTTACTTTTCTTTATTTAATTTTTTTTTCTCTTTTTATAGAGTCCGATGGGACGGAAGGAGGCACGAGATTACCAAGAGCCCAGGAATCCAGAAAGTACGGAAATCCACTCGACCGAAAATAATCGATACACTGATTCATCGATCATAGACAAATAGACAATAGTACATTGTGTATCAAGGGCGCAAAGAACTATTTTTCAAGTGTGAAATTTGCGTAACAATTTCTCTCAGAAAGTTGTAATTTTTTTATCGATTGTGAGGAAAAATAATCGATTATTTTTGGCCATTTCAAGGAGCAGGCAGGCCTGGCAATGAGACCGAGAGGCGAACGATAAGAGCAGACGTAATGGGACCGATGTGGATGGGTCGCTGTAGGAAGAATCGTCGAGAATCACGTAATCAAGTGACTTTTTCTTCTCATCCGCCAACAATTTGCTATTGATTTATTTTCGGCAATATATTTCGTCGCCACCTGGACCTGCCGGTTTCCCTCTAGGTTCACAACGGGGGTGGCGTGTGCCCTGACTCAGAATTCGAGATATATTACAGGGCTTCCCTCGAGCCGAGGAGAGAGTCACCTGCGATCCGATACGAACACGTGCGGAGCGGCCTCTTTTCTCAAAAAGTTCTTTTTATCCACCCACTCGCAAAGCTCGGGTGATTATTTAACGGCCTCGCCGGGTCTCCCTTGGAGTTTTCGGCACGGATAGGCTCGACTTCTTCGGGTTATTATAGCCTTTGAATTATATAATTTCGCTCAACACCCGAATTTTCTGCGATATTCATAGAACCTTTTTGTCATGAGGTAAAACGTGAAACAGAAACGGCCTGAAGCTCCAAATTTCGCGCTCAGATTAGTTCCAATTAAGCTAGAAAAATGTTTGACTTTTGGGAGCACATAGTCAAATTTGCGATAAGCGATTCGTTAAACCCCTTAGGTACCGTGTTTTATGGGGTTGATTGGTTTTCCGAACAACAAACTCAAAGAAGAAATTCAAGATGGAGCAGCTACATTCGATGGACATAATAAAAATCGTCATAAAGATATTCTAGATATGAAAATAATTAGACCCTCATTATTTATGATTCTTCGACTCCCTAAATGCTCGTATTAAACCAGATTTTTTAAATATCACCTGGAATCGTTGTCAGCGACTCGAGATATCAGCAGTTCACTTAATTTGGGGGATTGGTCGAAAAGCAATCTAGAATCTGATCAGTTTCAAGTTTGCAGAAGACGCGTCGATTGGGACGGAATTCATTAAAATCTGCAAACTCGTTCTCAAGATATCGTCACACAATGAATTGATCATATATTTGATCATATAATTGATCACACTCCGCCTGAAGATAATTGGAAGGTATTCTCTAGTCCTCAAAACGTGCAGATGGAGTAAAAACGAAGCTTCCTATTGAATGGTTGATCATGGATGGTGGCCACTGTAAAGAGTAAAGAAAAAAATCCCTGGTTTTTCCTGACCAAATTATAATTTTTCCCTGAATGAGATTCGAATGAATCAGTGCTTCTTCAATCAATGGTGAACGAAAATGATTTCTGAGAATACTTTTTTATTTGTAATTTATACAAGTTTTTCCCGAGTTTTTCCTGACCATTTTTCAGATTCCCTGACTTTTCCATGATTTCCCGATTGTCATGATAACTTGTGTTATCTCTAAAAACAGAGGAACGTAAAAATAAAAATGTTATAGTCGTCCGAATGACCGCAGGGCAGTGATAATCCTGGTATAATTGACAGAAAACACGGCTATTTTTCCAGCCCCATTAAAACGACACGAATTTACGAACCGTGTGAATATTTCCAACACCCACCCTCCGGTTGTAAAAATTTTTTTTCCGCTAAAGTAGAATTTCACCAGGGTTGAAAATTTCCAACATTTTCACGCTGCGCTAAATCCGCGCTCAACTCGTCCAGTTTATTCGAACAAATGGGACCGAGTCCCTCTCGCATCGCTTACCCCGCTATTTCGTTCATCGGCAGAAGTTTCGCTCCAATTTAGATACGAACAGTCGAAATTCCCACTCGTTGATGAGTTTCGCTAATTTTTTTTTCAACTTTTTCCCAAGTGTCCCCCTATTCAGCACATCCGAACACATTAAATCGGACTCGACGCCGGGGTGATGGATCGAACCGCCTATTTCTTCGAGGGAATGTATATTTTGGATTTCCTTTTAGCATTCGAATCCCGCGTCGCGGGGTCCAGGGGGTAAGTGGAAACCGAATAAGAAAATCCCCGTTCGAAATTCGAATCGGAGAGACGTCAGGTATCGATTTTGTGTCAAAGTCTAAAAGATCACCCTGCCACCCCTGTGAACCAAGTCGAAAAAGGAAATTGTCGTTCGGTCTAGTCAGTGGAGAAAAAGGCCGACGCGGACGAGACCGCCTATCTCTTGGCGAAGAACGTGGAACGCTGACGAACGATTAAATTGAGATTTCAGACTGACAATGAAAAAGAGGGTCAATCGTGGCTGGATTACGAAACGACTCAACCGCGTCCCGATTCACACCTCGAATCCCCATCTGTCTTATCGGATCCTGAATGGGAATCAGAGACAGAGTTCTTCGTGAACAGATAAGGACAGCTTCTTCGCGGGATGCTAATCAGTGGAAATGTATAATCGCCTATCTTCGAAAATTTGCGGGGGTCACGAGCCGATTCAGGTTGGCACGAGACTGACGGGCCTCTCGGATCTTTTTTCCGGAATCTTGATTAAAGTTCTGATTAAATTGAAGGGTAGAGGAGAAACGTTTCGGTGGAAATAACGAAGTTGAACAAGGCGCCAGTTTCACAATTAATTAATTTCCCACCCCCCGTCTCATTTCAACTGTCGATAATTTTTTTCCTCTCGTTTAATTGCAGCTGAGACTTTGAATACGGGTGTCCTAATCTGTCAATTGGGTGTCGAGAGTTTGAGACACCATTTTTTTTTCTTTATAAAGAATGTAAAAATTTGATTTGCCATTAAAGTCTTTATTCGTTGGTATGTTCAGAAAATTAAGTTCTTTTTTTCCAAATGAGGTCGACTTCAGGTTTTTTAAACGTGGAAATTCCTTCAACTCGGTAAAATTGTCTCGTGAAATCACTCGCGAAATTGTGGCTGAAATTCAAAAGCCAGTAATCAAGCTCTGTTTCGTTGCCGTGGCGTAAAAGGCTAACAAATTTACGAGTTCGTTGAGATAATGCAGGCATTCAGCCAGTGATTAATGAAAAAGGGACGAGACTGGCTCCTTCCGGTAGGTTAATCTTATGAACATGGAATTACGTCAAATCCGGTTCAGATTCTCATTATGGCTGCAACACTGGCTGAATTAAAAATTAGCCGAAATTCTTCGTTACATCGTGCCTCGTTTATTTCAAAATTCAATAACTGTATGAAAAATTGAAGTAAACCAAATCGGCAAATGGAATTCTCGAGTATACAATTCGTATAATGAGTAGAAAATTGTAGACTATATTATAGACTTATAAATCTGACCTCAGATTCTTGATCAGCGGTTCAAAAAACCTTCGAGTACCAATTTTTATGAGATTTCGAATGTTTGTAGTATTTTTTGGATGCACCATTTTAAATTTTGCAAATCTGACTTCAGATTCATGATCGGCGACCCAAAAAACCATTTGGCACCAAATTTCATTCAAATCTGTCGATCCGTTTACAATTTTCAAAATTAAATTTGACTCTTTATTTTTTTCAATGACGCTAAAATTCTGTACTTTATAATTCCTTGCGACGATTTAACTAACTTTCCTCCATTTTTCACAAACTTATCGTACTTCGAAATTCAAGTGTACACATTTTTGCCTGCGATATCCCTTTCAATTTGCACCAGTAATCGAACGGAGTTCTGGTCGCGTCGGACCTGCGACACTCGTAAATATTCCAGGAACATTCCCGGTCGTGTCTGCGTGGGTGTTTATCAGGTCTGGGGGCGAATTTCTTGTCCCGTTTCCGACCATTACCTCCCTCGAAAATACGAGCACCCGCTGCATTCGAATCGAACCTTTTGGCCCCAGCTCTGAGCTCCTTATTTACCGAAGTACGTCATAACGATTTTGCAGGACAAAATTTCCGTTTCTTATCCTCGATCCAATTTTCTTTCTGCTCTCTCCGACGATTCTGAATTCCTGAAAATATTCTCTACGAAAGAATGAGAACCTGGTTTAATATTCAGGAGGGTTGACGGGCGACCTAAGCCCAAGCAAAAGAAGATAAGACACGGTATATTGACAAAAGAGCATCTTGCAACGTCGCTCGAAGAAGGTCTTCGTAGTTTTTTCTCCTGCCACTACAGGATGCCGGGGTTGCTAGCTATAAGGGATGAATAAACAAGTGAATATAAAAGTTCGTCCGAAAGCAGGGTAAGGAGGAAAAAAAATCGAGACGGTACTATTTATAAAATCAGATACACGGTGAAATTTTCTCTCGCGGTGTACGCGAACGAGTGAAAAGACAGCTTTTACCCTGAATAGAGTTAACGCGATCTAGATACAAAGTTCCGGAAGAGCTAATCAACCGGGGAAGATAAATTAAAAACGTGGATCCTTTGTTGGGTGTCATTTTCTCCGACCGGGTTGAGATCCGAGCCGCTCTAATGAAATATCCAAGATCGCGGTGATGAGACTCGAGATTCATTTTTCAGATTCGGATCACCGACGTTGTCTGGCGGCGATAAAGAATTTAATATCAGTATCCAGGGCGCGAGAGTATTTCGATCAAGTAATTTCCGGCTAAGTAGGACCGAGGTAGTATGAATTTCCGAACGATGGCCAAAGACCCGAATCGATACTCGAGATACTCTAGGTACTGCGGAATAAGTCTGAGCAGGGGGTTGAACTGTGCCAATTATGACACGCTTCTCGATCTTCCCTCGATCTGGACACTGCAGGGTGGGTAATTTCGTTGCGCACCGTCACTCGTCCAATTACCGTGTATCCGTCCCGTTGGATATCTGCATCCATGTGCTGTTTAACGGCCGAGGCATGCACCGATTATGGGCCACTATCCACCGGCAACGATACGACGCTGTTGCTATCTGGTCAGCCAGTTGACTGAAATTAATTAGGGTGGCTCGAGCTGGGGCGTGGGTCGAGGGAAACTGATGGGAGACGGTTTTTATGAATGAGGAAAGAGTTTTCGTACAACAAAAAAATAATTCTTGGGGCAGTTTGGAGCTGCTCTAACATCAGCATGGCCTTAGAGAGGGTCAGGTATGGTATCATCGAGTAGGGACACCCCAACATCGCCTCGGAAGATTTTTTACGGATCGGTTCTGATCTTATTGTAATCTTTTGTTATCGAACATATAAAAAGGGATCGATATATAGCTTCGAAATTCATACATACATCGTGGTAAAAATATCGTCGGTGTGCAGTAGCTGTGCTTTTTTTTAGAGTTCCAACTTCCCCGACCAATTCCCCTGGTGGCAAGGTTTTACCGGGTTGTAGAACAGCAGGAATCCAGGAATTTACGTAATGAAGGAAAAACGGAAACCCAACAGAATTTATACACTATCAGACTCCAGGATTATTCACTGACGCTGTCTATTGGGTATCTCAGCCGGCATTATCATTATCTTGGTGCTTTTCTTCTATAAATTTCAGAAATAAAAAAAGCTTAGACTTTTTGCGTTAGTCAGAGAAACCGGAAGTGGATATAAATGGATATCCTTGTCGGGTCATATCCTCAGTGGATTCTGTCCTCATTTCAGGAACAAATCGCGAGGAACACTTTTTCTGAAACCGTGGATAAAAAAAAACCTTGATGTAGCTACGTTACAGAAGCTGCGTTCATTGAAGTATATTCATTGATAATTATATTTGCGAATCAAAATTGACTGTCCGATCGAAAAATTCATCTTTTTCAATTATTAGGGTTCATTTTAATTGAAATCCAGACTTGGATTCCTACATAACAACTAAAATATCTATTTTTCGATAAATAGTAAAGTTAATAAAAACGGTGAATCATCAAATTCAAAATTTTATATCCTTTCAAGAAATTGGTGCTATGAAAGTCTGAGCGCTTCTATAATATTGTAACAAAAATTTAAAAAAAAGTGGAAATCTTGTCAAAATTATGCTTAAAAAAAATTGTCTTCCAGGGTATAGTAAGTGCATCAGTTTATTGCTCCGGCTTCCGAACTACAACAAGTCCATAAAACTTCAAACTGCACCGTTTCCGCAAGTTGATTACATAATTTTCTACCGCAGAGTATAATGAGAGAGGGGTCGGTCTATAATCCATATGCATAAGGTGCCGAGTGGTTTTTGCGGTCTGAGTAAGAAATGCCAGAGGATTTGTGGGGATAATCACCCCGGTGCTGATACGCGCCGTTTATGCTCAGCTTGAGAAAGCCCAAAGCCATATACACCCCCCCCGTCTCCAGTAAAACGCGAAATTAATAGGCTGGTCTCCGAAGGTAAACGCTTATGACGCCGGTGGCAACAGGTAGGGGATGCATTACTTATGTAACCCGTCGGCACCGCGGACCACCCCTCGGCCTATAACTTCACAGGTTTACCTACTTCGGACCCGGGCCTCCCTCGATATCGCGTGAGAGTGAAAAGTATGAAGTGAACGATAATATTTATTTTTAATTAGAGAAACACGGCGGATGTAGTACAGTTTTCATATAATTACTCCTTGCTGTTTCACTCGTAATTATTGTTGACGCGCAATAATGGGATTGAAATGGAAATTGTAATTACGGCAACGATTTTTAACGTCCTTCGCTTCGCAGATGAGGAGGAAAAATTAATTTTCCTACTCGCGGTATTCCGGTTTGAATCGACAGAGCACTTAATTATCTGCCCATTAAAGGTTTTTAACGTCAGTTTTTACAGCAATGAACTCGGTATCGAGTTACTGTCAATTTTTATTCCTATTTTTTTTTACAGTCAACGTGGCTGGGGGATATTGGAATACTCATTAACTCGCGAAGGGCATTAAGCTAGCGCATAATTGTATTAATTCTCCGGTGGCATAATCATGACGAATTAATTAAACATTCACTCTCCTTACACTCTCTACGATTTTAACTCCGGGTCACTGAATCTCATACACTTAAGCCGGTTCGTTTGATCCGTGTCTCTGCTTCATCATCCGAAAATTGAACTGAATATTCATGAATTCCTAGCTGCCTCCATTCCGCACTAGGAGAAAACGTCTCCGTCAACGTTCCCAGTGCTACGAATCACCAAAGACGTTGAAAAAAATGTGCGAGCAATCGAAACAAGTTTAATTACAAAACTTTTTGAAATTTATTGTATTGGGGTGGGGGGTTAATTACCCGACAGGCATACGCGTTTCGCTTTTGTTCTATTGAGGGTACATGAGCGTGAAATAAATTGCGAATACTGTAGATTAATAGTACGGGGGAAACTAGAGCAGCCTCACGCGTTTGTACATTTTGAGGGTATACGAAGGGCGCGAAGCACTTCACTTCACTCACGTCGAGGAAATAACCAGGTGTGCGTATATACCTGAGTTGGAATAATTGTTCAAATTAATATCTGACATCTTGCGAAATTACAGCACTCTCGCGGTACCAACCGCGCTTTCCGCTTTCTCCCCCTCGCTGCTCGCTCCATCTTTTCCCTAATTACGTTCATATTGTTGGGTTGGATGTACCGTATTGTTGCCGTCTTGTTGTATCATGCATCCAGAGTCCACTTACGGAACAGTGACAAAGCTTGTTTTCCAAAATAACTGCCAAGGGTCGTTCAGAGCCGTGATTAATAATCGACCCCCTCGCAATCCCCCCCTCAGGGGTTCAGCTTGAGTATCGGTCTCAGCTGGTGATTTTATAGTGGAATAAGGTGAACGGCACAATTAGTGAACTTAAGATTTGGAAACTGGAAAAAACTGAACACCCTTCAGGTTGTGAAACGCCATTCGGCAACGTGGACACGTCCTAAAGTCAACGTCCCAGTTAACGATCGAATAGATAGCTGAATTTATAATCCATCGAAATCAGTAACTACTTTCATTCGTCTGTTTTACATGAGCAATCAAAAGAAAATTAACCAATCTATAATCAAATGTGTATCCGAAAATGTGGGATTTTTCATTAATTGGGGCACGTTCATTATTTGCTCTCTCGAATGTCGAAAGAAATCTCAAAATCTCAATATTTGAACTTGCCGATTGTCTAGATTGGACAAAAGGCAAGATATAGAGAAACTGAAACGACAGATTATTTAAGACGTCCACACCAAAATTTGGCCCAGAATAATCAAAATTTTGATTCAGTAAAGAGACGAGATAGAAAAAATTCAACAATGATGAACTGAATGCGCAAATTTTCAATTCTCAGCTAAGAGTTTTCTGTAAGAATATTGATAAAACTGTAAAAATTAATAACCCTGCTACAATTTATCAGTATTTTTAGCTTAAATTCGGTCTCTGAGCTCAGTGAGTGTAGAAGCACCCAGAAAAAGAATCTTATATTGTCTGTGATGGATACTTTATTCAGTATGTTGGCTCGATGCATCCCCCTACCCTCAAGTATACAGGAAAAAGAAATGCGCAATTCTTGTAGCTCGTAGCGCGTTGTGAATTTTTCGTGATCACATCCTGAGCCATGATCGTGCGCCGGAAAATCGTAAGAAAAAAGGGAGCAGACTAAAAGCACGAGTTTCTTATCAGTAATCGGCAGGCCTGCGTGAGCCACTGAGGGTGAAGAAAAAAGTTGGCATCCATAATTCATGATCATTTTTATAACTCGATTTTCAGATCGACATAAGAGATAGGATAGTTTTTAGGGTCTCGATTCGTTTTGCGAACGTGGTTCGCCGGAAAAATCCCCCGTTTTTAACACTCAATTCAATAAATTATTCGAGGAAGTATATATAATGCAGCCGCGTCTGGAGGGGCGAAGCGAAACACCTTTCCGTTCATTTTTCAAACCCTCGCGAAAATCCTGTACATAAAAGAATAAATTCGCCAGAATAATATTGACTATATTTCATTCTCGCGATGCTGTTTGCGGGTGTCGAGCCGAACCGTTGCCAAGGACGAAGGGATGCTTCCTTCCTACGCGGGGGCCGCGAGTCACGCGTGATCAATACCAAAGGACGAACAGGACGCGTACCCGATGTAATCTTCGGCTCGTGGGCTCGTTCCCGAAACCAGAACCACGTCGCGATAGTTAGTCACGGATTTATCGTCCGGCTCGGAGTTTAGTCCGAAATTACCCCGAACTGATGCTGTTATTTAGGGGTTAAAGTGACCAGAACACGTACAGGGAAAAACGAAGAGGGGTCAGGCCGAGTCGGGTAAAACAGAGATTTGCGGATTTCGGCTGTATTTGCGAGATGCAATCTATTCGGAGAATTCATGGGCTCGTTCGAGATTAAAAAAACTGCACATTTGAGAACAAAAAAATGACAAAATGGTCACGTGACTCGTGCGCTAGGAGCCATTATTGGTCCAGTGTGATAAGATGAGGGTGATTTGAGTACCTGACATACCGAGTGACTGCAGAGTACCTCAGAATTTCTCTTTTTTCACAATAGTATCGTCGATAAGCTGCGGCATCAGGTTTGAGCTCAACTTCGTGCTGCCACAGCGTGATTAGGGTATTTTTGTTCATAAAATTGCATAATTGGGTAAAACGGAAGCTTTGGCGTTCAGCTTGCGTTTCAGGAGACTGAATTTCTTTTCCATTTGGAACCGATAGTAGATCAGACTGAAGGCTCTTCGGTACTCTTTGTGGACCCAGAAAATCGCAATTGTAGGATAAATAATTGTAATGAGCGGTTCTGTAACCTTAATTTAATTTTTATCTCAATTCAACATGCATTCAAATCATAGATTTTTCATTCAAAATCAAAATCCACCTGTCGTATTGATCTTTAGCCACGGTCCCCGTTTTAGCCGAACTTTTTTGCAAACCGAGTTCAGCGCATCGTCTAGCAAAAGTATTTTTTTTCTGCCCGACGGTTCAAAATCACTGAATTTCGTCCCGATAGTAGCTAGGTAATTATTCACAGATGAGAAATGCGAATAGACGATTTTTTATTGACCATGAAACGTGATTCATTGGGTCTCAAAAACTAACATCCCTGTTTCATCCGACTCTCTCCTAAGTACCGTTTTTGGTCTGGCTTAAAGACCAAAATCTGTCGCCTCGATGGATCGATAATCAACGGATTAATTGAAGGCAGGGGTTGGAGTTGTGCCAGTAATTTACTCAGAGATAATGAGAGGCGAGGAAAATACGACGCCGGTCCATAACTAGGTCAATTACCGGTCATTCAGTGAAAAAAACTTTTAGATAACCGAGAAAAGATTCCCTCCGGCCAGAATACCGGTGTACAGATAATAATTTGAACTCGGGTGGAAGTCCAGGATATTGATTGGGGGTTCGTCTAGGACCGAGCAAAAGATACGGGGGTTGGGGGTTGAAAAATCGACGCCTCGAATTTATGGCGATGATAAAAATAAAAAATAATCATGCTGAACTCGGCGTATAGAGAGAAAGCTTTAAAAAATTGAGGTCGGAAAGTGCAGGGTAGAATAATCTTCCGTTGGATACAGTGACAAGGTAGATTATGACAGGGATGGTGATAAATTATTGCAGCCTATGCAATATCGAAAGTTTCGCTACCGCCACGTCGAAACAGGTTTTGATTATACTTATTATACGGGGTTCTCAAAGATGGATGTTCTCCGCAAGGCAGCTCCGCAAGCTCGCTTCTTAGTCCAGGAGTGACGTAAAGTGGTTCGCCTGAATAAATCATAGTCCAAAATCAAGGCATTTCTATCGTGGATTTATCATGCGAAATTCCAACAATACCTTCGGCGTTGAATTCTGAAATTGACGAGCCAAGGGTTGATTAGAATTGAATCGCATCATTTTACTCCGGACAAGACGACAAATTTAACAACCTTAAAAATTCATTCACACTGTAATCCACCCTTATTTTTCGAAGGCAGATGTGCTTTTTTTTGCGTAATGAAAACGAGGAGGTAAAAATTATCCTTTCGCAAGTTTTTCGCGCCTGAATCTCTTTCATCAAAAGTGAGAAACTCGATTACCAAGTGCTCGGTTTATTTGATTTTCCTCGAATGACTTTTTCTTTCGTCCACTCGAAATGTTGGGGCAAAAAGCACCTTTTCGGAATTGGGACTTCATCTTGAAAAGCGGGGATGAAATAAAAACAGAGAAACGTATTACCTATACGGGATTTTTATATCCTAGTAGATAAACTGAGAGAGTCCTTTGTATCGGATCATGGCAAGGGACGGAAGTGTCTAGAGGGGTATACGATATTTACATTTTAACGAGTCCTTGGGATATAGGGAACTGGTTTCTGTATTATTCACAGACGTCACGCCGCGTGCCACCCCGAGCCACGTCAGAGGGTTCGAGGAACACGTTTTACATACGTATATTTACTATACTCCCACGTCTGAACTATCTGACAACTCGAAACCACATTTAGGTGAGCTTTTATCCGAGATACACCCAATTCTTCCATGCATCCGAAAAAGCTCGTCTTTCTATTCTGATAATTGCGAGCTTTCCTATCCCCCTGGATTTCTCTGATCAAAGAAGCTTCGTTATCGAGGTGTGAGATTAGGGTCTTGCTATCAATCAGTCGGACATTCTTTTTTCTACTCCTTCTATCTCAAAGTGGAGACAGGGATTCGATAGAAAAACTTCGTTTCAGTTTTCACTCACCTCGAGTTGAAAATGAAAGCTCCGAGAGATGCACACCCACAAAGACTAGCGCCAGTAGGCTCCTTTTTACAAGGAGTAATTAATTGTGCTCGAGGGCGGCTGCGACGCTGACAGTGAAGGAAAATCTAGTGAAACCCCTTTTTGTCCGTCATCATGACAGAACCGAATCTGACGTTTAAATCTTCTTCTTCTCGCTACAACGTTACAACTTTTATCAGATCTCAAACTCGACGAAAAAGGCTTGTCCACCCTTCGAAAAGGGGACAATTTAACTTTCACAACAGGACAAGTGATGAGATCCTCACGCTTCATGGTTCAAACTCGATTGGAATTTTCACCGGGTTTCAGAATTCACTCTAGTCGAGTAAACAGTCACTCCACAGGATTTCGAAAGCTCATTCGAACGACGAGGTGTGATTTACGCCGTATCGCAACAGTCGTCACAAGCGGGCTTGCATCAGACGTGGAAACGTGCATTGTTACCAGTCGTCCGATCAATGCGGGTGAACCGTACGGTGACATCCCTCAGTGAAATGATTTGCTAGTTGAATACCCCCGTGATTTCGTACCGACACGCAAAGGCATTCGACTATAAAGCGCGTCATTGATGCGTAACTGAATATCTCGTACAATAGGTTGACACCAACTGTGCTTGAGAATTACCTTTGATATCTGACGCAGGGTTCCACCGTCAAGGATTTCATACCCCATTGCCACTCATCACGCTACATTTCAGGAGCGGAGACTCTCAGCACCGACCGACTCATCAGGCTGATTTGACGACCATTTGATTCAATGGACGAGGAGCTTTCTTCGTTTTATCGGAACGCAGGATTCATACATTCGCTTTATCAGGAGGTCACGTAACACGGCGAACCTGTTAATTACGAATCTCTGTTCAGGGACGGTTGATGCAGCACCGGGATGATAATTTTGTCATAGATAAATCTAGCCAAGTAACGAGGACCGAGGGCTCGGATAGACATACGAAACTGATTGGTATAAGTAACGGGCAGCAATGCGCCAGGCGCCCTTGAACCACCCTCGGAGTTGGGTCGCCATATTACTCCCCTTGGCTTTGGTAGCCATGGCAACAGGTGGTGAGAAAGATCTCTGGTTCACCTCCGGTGCCACGGCGTTTCCTTTGCACTCATTTCTCTTTGCTATACGTCAAGTTTTCCACCCGGAGCCTAGCGACTGGCCGAGAGCTTTCGAACGTGGAAAATCTCTGATTAAGGATGTAGTTCGGGTTGAAAAAGGCCCAAAATAATGCGATTTTCGAATAACTTTTCAAAGTGTTCTAAGAGTACAGCTCAGAATGAGAGTGATATATGTCACTCAAAGTCTAGAGTGATGAGAAACATTTCAGATTTCAAAATGTAACTGACTATGAAATATTTATCGAATCAACTTCTAGTTTCACAGATATCTTTTTCGATACATTATGAACAATTCGACGTGAGCTTTTTCAGATCTGGTCACTAAATCTGGGTAAATTACTTTCATATTCATGAAAAAATTACAAAAAACGACAAAAAAGTGGCTTTTAGGGGGAAATGATTGTTTCAAACTTTGTTTCTGAGGCCTTTTTTTCTCAGTTTTGAACGTAAAAACTTGTGAACAAAAGTTGGCATCGGTACAATATCAATTATAGAAAATAGTTTGTAACCCGAACTACATCCTCAATTACTGGGCGATGTGCACCAGCCTCAGAAACGATTTTTTCGAACTTGTATCTTCGAAAGCTCTGATGGTACATTCGATTCATCCAACATTCGATCATGGACTGATCTCGACTCTGAGTTCACGGAGAAAAAAGAGTTTTTGTGACACCCAGATTTCTGGTTCCTGTACCTTAAAATCTGGTCTTTGGTCAATGGGTAATCTTTGTGCAAAAATCCGCATGGCTGCAGTAAGTGACCTGCAGGCAACTATCATTCCGTTGGTTACAGGAGCCACTCCTTTTTCTCCTTGTTCGTCACACTTTGTGTTTCCACTTGAGGATTTATGGGCAGGATCGGGTCGTAAAATGTTCAGCCCTGTCAGCGATCGGATAAAATTGCACTAAAAAAGGACATAAAAGTGAGGCAGTCAATGATAAAAATTAAGGAGGCATTGAAGCTGGTCAGTAATTCCTGCAGAATTTTTTACGACAGCATGAAGAATGACAGATCGATAAAATCTGCGGGGTCGAGATTCGGACTTTTATGTATCCGGTATTCGAAAGTATCGTTGAATCGAGAATAGCTATCCGCGGAATTATGCAAACCTAGAGGAACCCACCGAACCGTATGCATAGGTATTCCATCACTGCATGCATGCCGAACTGGGACGTCGATGCCCAACGGCCCCGGGATTTCATATTGCCTCGATGCGTTACAACCCCCAATTTGATTGACGAAGGATCCATTCAGACTCTGAATACATGGATTTTGAATTTTAAACAGTCCATTTGAACGAGGGGCTAAATGGCAGACACTTTATCAGCGGAATTCCGAAAATTTATCAAATTTTTTTGTTCACAAACGGTTCACCATTGTTTATTACAATACTTAATAATCTTCAATGTCACCAATCCTCAACGAGTTGGTAAAAAAAAATTCTTACGAACCGTAACATGGAGGGAAATTGAAAATTCGAAAAACCGATTGGTCAAGGACTGGTATGAAGGTTAAAGATGATCCTGTCAAAATTTGATCCTAATCGGATAAACAGTGTACAAGTGACAGTGTGTACAGCCAGTTTTGAATGATTTGACTTAAAAAAAAAAAATTAGAAATTTATATCAAGTATATTGTACCTACTAAACAATGGTGAAAACCGTTTGTGGAAAAACAATTCCGACCAGAGCAGAAAATTCTTAGAGATTGTAGTGTTTGAAAAAAAAAACAAAAAAACTGAAAACCGATTACATTCAACATTAAAGTGAGGTATCGACGCCATCCTCAGTGCATTCTCAGTGGATGGCTTTATATCTGTGCGATCCATTGGGACGACGAGGTGAATCTCCGTGGAGGATTACGAGCGGAGTAGAAAAATAGAGCAAAAAGTATCTTACGCGGTGGAGAGATCTTTATGCCCGGATGATGCACCGTCGATGGAGGATAAGAAGGTTTGATTTATGTCTCTGTGTGTAATCGGAGAGAATTGCTCTTGCTGTTTTTCCGCTAATTAGAAACTTCGCAAGGAAAAAAAAGGAGAGAGAAGGAAACATTCCGAATTTAATCAACGCTTAAAGTGAGGCGATCGAAAAAAAGCTCCTCCACCTCTTCGCCTGCGATAAAAGTTTTTCGCCTCCTTTTATCCGCGGGTTTAATTCGCCTAGAATTTGAATCCCAATTGGGGAGTGTCGATGACCGTTTTCTGTTAGCAGTCCCAACGGATCGTCGATGCTTTTTTCAACACTTTATTGTCACATCGAATGAGCCACGTTTTCGGATTAATATTTTATCCATTCGCAGGGCTGCGACTCCCCGATAACCGGATTGCCGATATCGAATTTATTCACTTATTTATATTTATTCGTTCGATCAATCGCCACCCGCGGGTCATATTTTTCTACACGCATCCGATAATCGATTGCCTGTCAAAACTTGGACGATCGAACACCCGCGCATCGGGCTGAAACGGTAAAATATAAAATATACATCATCGACTTTCATCCCCGAAAACAGGGGCGAAAGTTATTGGCGCGCGATCGCGGTCGAGTCCGTCTCCGTTTCCGGTCCGCGTCGTCGACCTGGTGACGAATGCTTCTGTCCACGTTGATGAACGTCCGGGGAATTGCGTCATCGGTATCGGAACCCGTTCGGCCTCGTTCAGAAACAGCTGTCACAGGATTCCCGAACATTTCGTGGCCCGACGCCAGAACCGCGACAGGCTCGTGGAACCGACACGCGACACGCGACACGCGACTCTTCGCCCTCGAAATAGGCTCCTTGCCTACAGTGCCGGAACTCAGGCACATGCGATATGCGAGATATGGATCTGGGAGATTGATTTTCCGTTTCACTTGAAGACCGCAAAATGCTTCGGTGTTTTATCGCAAAGAGTTTGCGGAGTTGATTGGAATTTGTGGAGAGAGAGAGAAGAACGGAACGCAATTCCGAGTAATTTGTATATCGTTGGACGCGCTTTGCTGAAACGGCTGCGGAAACCCAGGAGCTGAGGAAATTCGCGTCGATTGACATGCAAACGGAATATAACACGGTTCACGTTTCTATCGAACAATCAATCACGGTAAAAAATACACTCGGGTGTTATCGATTCCGGGATCAAGTGCAGCCGATGGTCGCTTTACGAGGACCGAATAAAAGACAGTCCTCCAATTTCGGTACGAAGTAACAAATTTGTATCATTCGTCCTTTGATACAGGAAATTATTCGGGTTCAGAGTGAAATTTCTTGGAGGAAAATTAAAGCTGGGGCTGCAAGCTAACGTCAAAGAAGACCCTTTTAATATTCCGCTTTCTTCCATTTTTCGTGTTCAGCCCTGAGGAACATTAACTCTCAAATTGGAATGATTGTGTAATACAAGGGTCTGTTCAATCGAGAAAATCGAGCGGCTTTTTGCTGACTATAAGCCAGCCTTTGAACTTTTCATTATTTATTTTGATTTCATCTGATTTGAATTTTGCAAATCTGACTTGAAATTCTTGATCTGCGGTTCAAAAAACCTTCGAGTAGCAATTTGCAGCGTATTAAGTACATCAACTTTAAATTGAGCAAAACTGACTTCAGATTCATGATCATCTACGAAAAAAACCATGTGGTGCTAAATTTCATTCAAACCCGTTGATCCGTTCTCAAGATATCCTTATTTCTATTGTATTTGTTGGAATTTTGTTATTCAAATAATTCGGAAAGTACCGAACCGATCTTCGCCAAAATTTAATCAGTTATACGTTTACGGAAAACCGTGTCGATTGAGCTAAATTTGGTAAAAATCCGCGCACTGGTTCTTGAGATATCGTCTCGACAAAAATTTGCTCACAGACGCCTGGACGTCAATGTCAAAATAGTCGGAGGTAATTCTCGCTGGACCTCAAAACGTGGAGATTTTCAATTATTATTATTATACCGATTACAATGACTTCCTCTTTTCTCTGAAAACAGAGAAACGGAAAGTCGAAAAGTCTCTTGCACACTGGTCTCTAGATTCCTTGGAAGTCAAAAGTCACTCGTAGACCGCGAAAATCGAAGCAATTAATAGACCCTGATGCAAAAGTTCAAAAAATACTGTGCAGGAATGTATCGGCACGTTCATAACATTGACGATCCTGTGATCCTTTGAGCTCACCGTTCAATCCTTCATTTGATTGGTGAAATCCTGTCCATAGGTTATGGCTGTCGCAGGTTGTCGATGAAATTTGTATGATGATGTCAAAGGGGTATTTGAATACTACCCTCCATAATTGATGGAGTGGATGTGGGAGGAATTCGGTACGTTCGCCAAAGGCATCACGAGCCCGTCACGAACCTTCCGTTTGAAATTCTGCAACCGCAGCCGGAGTCCAGTTCAACGCGTCTCCCATTAAAAGCCCGAGGGATAATACGGTATGAATCGCTTCAGGCCTTCCAAAGCGACCTTTTATGAATCAGACGTCGTATACTCCGAGAATTTCGGTATATCAGCTAATGCCACGTTCACAGAGAAGAAAATGAAGAGAAATAAATATGAAAACGCGAAGGAGGACAGAGCCTTTGAGGTCAAATACAACAGGGGTTGGGAAACGAGTTTGTTGTTTGAACTGCTCTTCTTGAAATTTTCGTATTTACCCACCTCCGAATGATATCAGCAAACGACGAGCCGCCTATTTGCTTTTGAAATTCTTTTTCCGAATCGCACGAAAACTTGAATATTTTTATGACAAAAGTTCATGCGCAAGCACTTTTTTTTAATATCCAAACAAGTGTTTTAGGTCAAGACACGCCACATCGCGAGAACCCAACGAAGGATCACTTCCATCTTGATTTGGATCAAACTTGAGACGTAAATCAGTTCGAAGCTAGGTTGAGGGAAAAGAGTGGCTGATGAAAAAAGGCTCCGAGGTGTTGCTGGTCGATTACAGGGGTGCAGAGAGTGGCAGCCACTTAGGAGAGCTTGAAATGTTTTAACGCGTGCCTCCCAACTTTCTGATTAGAAAGTTCAACTTTCGAACTCTGTCTCTTGTTACTTTATCTCTCCCATTAATCGTTCTTTTGCTGCAGAAAACAAAACGAGATGCAAGAAGAACTATTCATCCCCTTGAATTTCACCGTAATGGCTACGGAATTTTAGTGGAAACAAAATGGCGGCTAAGCTCTAATGAAATGAGCGTTAAAATATTTGAAATATTGCCGGTGCTGAAGACCGTGGAGGCAATTAGGCGAAGACGTCGGGACCAAAGACGTAGTGGATATCGTTAACGATTTTCTAAGCTATACCGGGGAGCTTCCAGAGTCTAGAGTTTAGAGGGAAAGCATAGCGTTGATCGGGCAGCGTAATAACTGAGCTAGCTGCTTAGAGGACTGTACTTGACTAAATGACAGCTTCCGGTATTATTCGTGTACAAAGGGGGGTTGATATACACCCCTAGCCTCGTTAGACCAACTCTGACTAGCAGAAGAGCTTTATTCAGAGCTTTTCTCTCAGTTTGTTTTCACGTTTTTCATTTCTTTTCCCTTTTCCACTGTAGAAAATTGTGGTTTGAAAAAAGGGATTTTCCTCTCCAGACGAACATAACTAGTCATCATTATGGAGCTTTCTTTCATTATTCTTTAGAATCTGAAAAAACATTACAAATTGCAACCAGCAGGCTTCGAAGTTTAGACCACTTTACCTCTAATTGAAAGTTTCTATTGAGGATGATGAAAGGATTAAAACTTATTCCTGAATTTTTAGCTCACATCAATTTTGGAAGCTCATGAAAGGTCTCTCTGCTTTTTTTCGACCATTATGGAGCTTTTTTTCATTATTTTTTCGAGTCTAAAAAAACAGTACAAATTGCAACCAGCTGGGTTCGAAGTTTAGATCATTTGACCTCTAATTGAAAGTTTCTATCGAGATGAATAAAGGATCAAAATCCCTTTCTGAATTCGGAGCTCAATTTCGAAGCTCATAAAAGCTTTGACTGCTTGTTTTCATTGTTTCATGCAATCGATACATCGGTTCTTGAGTCAGTGACCGTTGAGGGTTAATTAGTAGCGAATAATTATGTGACGTAAATATCCTTGAATGGCCTTCCTTTCTTTTGGCACGTTAACTGGGGCTGTTTGAGACGTTGAAAGCTCGTACCTTGAGTACTTTCGGAAAGCTAAATTCCCTTGATGTGCTCTTTTTCACGGATCCTTTTCCTCAGACCCTTCCTTACATCTCGACCTTTGCGCCTTTACGACCAAGGTTTTCTACCTGCGTTATTATTTTCGCAAAAAGCTCCGATACACCGTTGGCCTCATATCCACTGAAAAGATTTATCGAATAACGAGTCTTTCTGTGCTCGAAATCGCAGCTGCTGCGACCGTAAAAACGGATTTGCCAAATGAGCCAGAATTTTGGGTCAGTCGAGGAGCTTTCAAAGTTCGCACCCGATGAACACGGTTTTCGTTTGTTCATGAATCCACCGGAGGCGGCTCAATTTCCGTTTTGCACAATTACCCTGGTGTACCGGTAAATCGTTTACTCGATTCTCCGGACCGAAATGAAGCCTCGAACAACGCGAACCGCAGCCATCGTCGATTGGAGTGGATTTCGGCAGCGATTATTCGCCGCAGGGGTCAAGAATCCCGTTCCGAATAGCTGCGGGTAATTAGAAAATTACCAGGAAAGGAGGTTTCCGAGGTAATTTCGCGGGTTTGATTGATTTCAGGTGGCATCCGCCGCCTCCGCCTCTCCGTACGTGTGGTAAATCCATATTCCGCCGAGTCAGGCTCGACGGATCACCGCGATCCTATCTCTTGATGGCCCTCAACCCTTTCGCCCCTTTCTCAAATTTCCGCCGTCAGATATCGGTCGTCCGGACTCTGAATACGAGGAGAAACAAGTTCACGGAATTCATGAAAGCGAGTCTCAAACCGAGCACTCGATTGGATACAGAAAAAAAAAATCGGATTGAAAGAAAAACTTGGGAGCTGGAAAATTTGGAGAGTTTCAAACGAGGGCTTTGAAAATTAGGCTTAGTAGAGCTTTCAGCCCCCGAGTGAATACGAGTCATTTCACGGGTCTAAAAACCGCTAAGAAACGTATAACGAAGGTCGAAAAATTTGAGGGTAAAAATTTGCCCTGTACCTGAATGAATGAAAAGAGTCTGATACCACAACTGAGGCGTTACTCTGATCAAGGAGCTCCGTTCGGTTAGACGGAGCAAAGCTCAAAGCTCTCAGTTTCCCGAAGCAAATCTGGATGTCGGGCTCTTGGAATAATTGATGAGCCACCCAATTTTCAATTTCTTCTTTGATCCTGTCTCCGACGTTATCCTGAGAGCCCCTAATCCCGAAAAGGGGTGACAGACGAGGGTAGGATCGCAGCGAAACAACAACCCCTCGGAGAAGATTGCAGCTGTAAGATTTTTAAACCAGGCGAAGGACGGAAGAGGAGGATATGAGGGATGGAGAAAAACTCACAAAGATGCGTTCGTCGTCCTTCTATATTATTCACGTCGGGGGAGAAGAGGGGTGAGGTAAAAGTACCGGACTTATTTCTGTTTGCAGCCTCACCCCATGCAAAATCCTCGTATAAATTGGAAGTGGAATAGAAATGCGGACTCGTTTGCCATTATATGGGAGGGAAGATTATTTACTGCCAAAGGAACATGTGCCTACACAGTTTTATCCTGTTTTCTTATTTTCATTTCTTATTTATCTCCAGTTTGATCATCCTGTATCATAGATATACGCGATTTTCTTTCGAGACCCTCTTCCGCCTCATTTACCACCGATGAGGTTTCTTCGTTCTTCTCATTTTACCTCGTGGAGGAGATTTCTTTTTCTCACTCAGACCAAATCACGCGATTTCGTCCAACCGAACTTCCTCCATCAGAAATCCTCGATGAAAAATTTAGCAACTTATCGTCAGTCATCACGACCTGAAATTGTACGTCTCTGAAATAGGATCCTCTTTCCAATAAGGAATTACCGTTTATCCAAAGATAGCATCGGACCCGGAATGGTAAGCGCCAATGTTATCGACAGGTATTCTGCTAAGTGGGTACTTCCGGTTCTCGGTGAGCCGATATCCGTGTTAAATCTTGGGCTATCTCACTATGCGGGGGTCTTAAAGCTCCTGGGAGACCGGAAGTTAGCTGTAGCGTCTTTGGTATGAAGCGAAAATAGTATATATCATCGTCCCTTTATTCTAACTGTGATAAATATCCTTACAAGGTGTTATTTTCTGGATAAAAGCGCGCATCGAGGCTCCAACGTTGGTAGAAATAGGAGAAAAGTGGATTTCAAGCCTCGAAAATGATGCCCCCACTCGGCTATGACTCCTGTAAGGAGTATCCTTTTCTTGCCGATAGATCTGGATGAAGGGTCATTGATGATACGACACGCAGCCGAGAAGCAATTTATCACGATCACCGAATCACACCGCCTTTTGACCACGAAATGTGAGACAATTTTTGTCAATAGGGAGAACGTATATACTCGAGAAAAGTTGAGAAAAAGTTGATCGACAATTTCCTGTCCCATCTTACTACGGTATACGAAATGTATGCTTGTAGAAACTTCCACGCAGATCCTCGACACGTTTCATCTCGAGGAGTGAGAATTCTATGACGGAATGTTTCTACGTTTATTCGAACAGTTAGAATTTTTTTCATCTATCATATATTATACATATTTTTTTGCACTGACAAGGAGCCTTTCAGTTATGATTCAGTTTCTTGAATATTATTGAGTAATAATTTTACCAAGATCAATTAGTAATACCTTACTTGATTCTAGTAAAAACTGTCTCACTGATCAGAAGTAAAAATTCACTAGAATCGAGTAAATATCATTTCACTCCAGTAAATATTGACTCGATAATGTTCGAGTAACCGATTTCTCGGGTCAAACAAATTTGTATTCCGTTTATAGGTAACACGAGATCAAAGTCGTTCGATCCTGGAATTCTGGTTTCATTTTTCTCATCTCCCGAAGCTTGACTGGGGTGAATTGGTATTCACCCACAATGAAGCAATTATTGGTCTCGTGAGTACACGAATCTCATCGTTTTTGATAAGTAAGAGAATATGGCGCATAGCAGATTCAATTTCATCGACGTCAAGTTGATTGAAAACCCATTAAAAATGCTGCAGTATGATGAAAATCTGCAGAAACCTCATTATTAACGTCTTCCCTACGTAGCCAAACAACTGAATCTGCGCCAGCCTTTGAACTTCTCGTTCTTTATTTTGTTTTTAGCTATTGCGAATTTTGGAAATCTGAACTCAGATTCTTGTTCAGCGGATCAAAACACCCTTCGTGTACCAATTTTTATGAAATTTCGAATGTTTCTAGTTTTTGTTCGAGCAAATTCGATTCGCCAGTCTCAATTTCACAAATCTGACTTTCGTTTCGTGACTATAAGTGACCAAAAAAACCATGTGGTACCAAATTCCAGTCAAATTTGTTGATTCGTTCTCAAGACACCGTAATTTTTATTGTATTTGTTGGAATTTTGTTATTCAAGTAATTCGAAAACCATTGAACCGATCAAAGACAAAATCTAATCAGTTCTAAGTTTAGGAATACCGCATCGATTGAGGCCAATTTGATCGAAATCCGTGCACTTATTGTCATTTCTATTTTCTCTGAAAACAGAGAAGTGGGAAGTTGAAAAATATAACCTGCATTATAGAATTGAAATTTGAGTGGTTCGCAGTATCGATACGGAGTCTCGTAGCTTGTAGTCATTAAAAATTCACACTTTCGTATAATGCGAAAACTTCCAAGGTCCCTGTTCATCTTCATGAATTTCTCACGACACGGGATGGTATGAAAACTTTGTCCCCGACGATCCCGTGTTAAAACAGCTGAAGGCATCACGAATTTTAGTTTTCTTATTTTCATACACTTTTCTCATATAGTTAGAGGCGCTTTTGCGACTGAGTTATAACAACTTAACCGAGTCTGAAAGTAGGTAAAAAGACCGAATGTACATTTTTGTCATCTTCCCATCCCCTTAATGCCGAGTCTGTATTGGCTGGGTTATAACGTCACCCCTAACCGTCATACCAAGACGATAAATGTCCGAAGACGAGACACTCCGCTATCTACCCTCGGATCTTAGCAGAGCAGGAGGCAATAAATATTCGATGAAGATTCCAAGCGGTTGAAATATTGAATATTTTCGATCGTCCATTTATCTTCTCTTTTTCTCTCCGGTCGTCGCGTCCGCAAGGGCGACTTTGAAGGTCCTTTAGAAGAATAAAAACGTGACCGCTTCATTGAGATTCCGACGATGATATCCGCGAAAAGGTCGAGCATCGAATGAATTACGGAGCTTGCGGTGGATTTAATAATTCCAACCCGAAAAGCTCGTATCACCGCGCTTCGGTTTGAATCTAGACGTACATATGATACACGTAACGGACATTTTTCACACCTCCCCTAAATCCTGTCTCGCGTATGGTATGCGAGAATAACTCTGCCCTATTTCCCAGACGCATCTCACCTCATACCGTGATGGTATTTCCCGTGTGTGTGCATATTTCATCCTCCTACGAGAATCCAGTATATATACATACATACGAATATACATATATATTTTCTTTTTTATTTCACCGTTCTCTGCAAATATCTGCAATTTTGTATTCATGTCGCGAATAAATCAAGGCTATAAGGGAAAGAAGCTTCGAAATCGAAAAATCATGCAGAGAAATTGATCGTTGAAAGGGTTTCTCCAAAATCAAATCTTTTCTCAGCTAAAAGAAAATCCGCTTCTGACCCTTAAAAAAGGAACAAAATTCGATGTATTCGAATTTTCCTAAATTCTGTTTCAGGGCTTCAGTTATTTTTTTGTGAATATCTTCACTGATGGAGGATGTCTCTTTTTCCCTCTTTTCATTCTTTAGAATTTTCTGGCAGATGAAAAATTCAGCCGTGAAGGAATTTCCCCCACCGCTTCATTCGAATCTGGTATTCTAGTGCAATTAAAAGATCGAATCAGTAATTTTCACGGTTGGAATAATTTTTTCACGGTTATTCATCACAGAATGAAAAGCAGAAAAAAGAAGAGATGGGGATCGGTGAATATCACGAGCTAGTTTATAGCCTGTTGTTAGCTACTTTCCATAACAACGCCAGGTTCTTTTGCATATTGGTTGTGTTTGCATTTTTAACGAGTTTTTTTTTCCTTTCAACAAAAACTAAAGGCAATTATTCTGAAGACTAGACAACCGTGAGCTACTTCACTTTACTCGTTTAGTTTGTCACGTCGTCGCGATAACGGAGTGCAAAAAAAGTCAAAATTGACAAAATGCATTTTAAGTTTGACAAATCAGGTAATTTCCAGGCTTTAAGGTTTGTCATCCCCCAAAAATCTTCTAAATATCAGATAAGCGGAGGGATATATTTTCCGCAAAAGTTTTTCGAAATAGTCTCAGCGAAATTCGGCGCCCAGTGTCTGAGAAACCTTTCCTGGGTCACTCGCTACCGAGGCTGATCAGTCACTGAGCGTTTCTACTTGGTTCTCATGGTCGCGGGACTTTCAGCTCGACTGGGCCAGACCCCTGCGATTAATGGGGTTTTAAAAAAACTTTTTGTTGCGGATTTCTTTACTAAGTACATAAAATGATCAATATCTGCAAAGATCCAGTCCGATTCTGATTTTTTAAGTGTTCTAATTCGGGCACAGCTCAGAATGAGAGTTGGATTACCCTTTTTTTTGAGTTCTCAATTGATATACAGCCTTTTACAAATCTTTGATTATCTCAAAAACTAATTTTCACCTACTTTTCAGATTTCAAAATGTAACTGGCGATGAAATATTTATCGAATCAACTTCTAGTTTCACAGATATCTTGTTTGATATGTTATGAACAGTTGCAGGTGAGCAAAAATTACAAAAAATGACCAAAAAGTGCCTTTTTGAGAGAAATGATTGTTTCAAACCTTGTTTCTGAGAACTTTTTCACTGCGCAATAGATTCCTCACGTCATGTCAATCTACTCTGCTTTTTTTCCCTTAGTTTTGAATGTAAAAGCTCGTGAGAAAAAGTTGATATCGGTACTGCAATATCAATTGTAGAAAATAGTTTTTAACCCGAACCACATCCTTAATTGAAGAACACGAATGTCGTTTTAGGGTCGAATCAGCAGTCGTTTTCGTGATTTAGGACTCGCCAGAATTCTCGCGACTCCGTGAAGAATTTTGGCGAAAGACGCGAGGGGCCCCCACGACACATTTATTGATTCGTGATTGAATCGTAAACGGATTATTACAGAGTTGATAATAATTGATTCAACTGAAATTGGTATCGTGCGTCCAAATTGTTTGTTCAACCGATTAAATTCCGGGCCTCCGTCGAAGCGGCGAATGTCGTGTTTGTTTTTCGCATTATTTGCTCATCGTTTTCGACGAGACGACTTGACTGCCGCTGTTTGCTATAACATTTTTTATACGTCTTTTTATATGCCAAGCCTGGAGCTTTTTTTCTTCAATTTATTAAAACAGCACCAGCATAGAAAGGAAGTGGATAAACCGAGGGTCAAAACAGTCGAGCACCATGAATCGGGTGCGTAAACTCTTCTCGCCAATTTCGTGAAAACAAGTTAGTCGAAATTGTTACTCGAGCCCCGAAAAATTAGCCGTGAGCTTCAACGAGGGCGTCTTTCTCGCGTTTAAACTCCATAAGGTTAACTGGTATATCCTGTTCATAAAACGAGGGTTAAAAACTTGCGTATATAAGTCGTAACCGCGATAAAGTTTTAGAATTTCGGGGTAAATCGTTGTTTACTGTGAAACGTAGAGGAGGGTGGTGGACGCGCGATAAACATGAATTTGAATGCGGAGCCCAAAGTCTGCTTTATTTGCGTGAAGCTCCGTTTTAATTATTCCTCCTGCAGAGGGTCAAACGATGTGTGGCGTTGGCTTGGCGATTTAACGCTTCGCCAAAGAAAGTTGCCATTTTTATTATCATTATTACTCTAATCAAGATTTCCATCATTTTCTTTTATTTGTTCTATTTGTTCTATTCTTTCCCTTTCGCAGAGTATCCACATATGCTCCCGTTGACTTTTGAGTCTGGCATTTTGGTCCCACCGGTAGACCACCGGCCGCTCCCGTTGTGAAATATTCATGTATACCCTGGCCACACGTGGAACCTGGACAAACACGGGTACGGGTCAATTATCAACACCCGATGCGACTTCATCGAGAAATAATGAACGTCCCAGCTCCCACGTTGGGAAAATTAGGGTCCGAATTTCTTCCTACTGAGGAGAATATTCCATGAATGGTACTTTTGCGAAGTGATTGTGAAGTCATTTTTTCTCGGCGAGGTTATGGTTTTCGAACGAGACGTTGGCGTGCTTTTCGCGGACGAGTTACCTTACGCGCACGCCCCATACAATATTTTTTCAGTCAAAGGCACTTTTAGGGTAGTTGCTCTGCACAAACTTCGTATGATGACTGCCGTCAGGAATCTTTTTGAGGCAGTTCACACCATAAAAAGTCCTTTTAATCCGTGATAATCACACTCAAGTAGTCTATCATGATAGTCACACCGGGTAAATTTGACCCGAGCCAACTTCTAGCGATTACTGAAGCAAGACGACGCGTTATATTTCCGTAGAAAAAATTCAGAGACGTATTTCGAAACTCTCATTTATGAAACTGTACATTTTTGGCTTTTGAGTACCGAAAAAACAATTCATGAAAAAAAGTGTTCGGATAAACACGGTTTTCTATTAAAAAATGTATAACTTTTGCAATTTCCAATACTTTTCCGCAAAAATGTTGAACGATACTCTTAAGCTAAGGTACTGTCATTAAAAAATTGTTTGGTACGTTGTCTTCGAAAAAGTATATTTATTTTCAAGGCTTAACTTGATGATTCAGAGCTTGAAAGGGTGAACCACTTTGCGAACCGAAGACAAGCGTCCAAAAGTGACTTTTTACTGTCTGTGCCTGAAAAAGTCACATTGACATCAGTCGAATTACACATTTCGGACTCCGCATCGACTGCTGTTTAATTTTCTTCAAAAGGCAGCTCCGATTGTACCATGAGCTGTGTGAAATGCCATTTTACGGACCGAAGATAGGCGTAAAAAAGTGGCGTTTTAGTGCCTATGCCGTAAAAATGATTCAATGAAACAGGGAAGAAATGAATTCATGCCATCTCTCTGTACCGTTTGCAATTAAAACCGTTTTGAAACGGAGCCAAATGAACCGCCGTTGAAACATTTGTCATCGATGTAGAAATTTCCCATTATACCGTACAGCGTTCATGTTTTATACATTTTATGTTATTCTATCTTCTTCCTCAGAGTTGTCATAAGTGCACTTGATACGACTGAATGGGTATACAAGTACGACGGAATCAAAGGGATAAGTGCAGCGAGCTTGAATGGAGATAAGAGGAAAAACGTATCTTGTTGAATTCTCGAACATACGTGCAGAAATTTAACGTGAGTGAGCCAGTGGTCCGGAAGGCTGCTCCGAAGCCGAGATTTACCTTTTCTTTTTCATTTTCTTTTTCATCCATCGTGTAAATCTGGAGTCGAAGTAGCTGCTGGTAGGTGGTCTAGGTGGGTTCTGCATGTAACTCTCGCACGATTAAGAGAAGATTAAAAGGTGAGCCCCCGCCACGTCGGATAGGAGCCAGAAACCAGGAGCCAGAAACCGTTAAACGTTTATCGACCGACCGAGGAGATTTACGATGCAAAGGTACCCCCCTCCCCCCGGACGCGGAAAACGGGAAAAACGGAGGCAAATGTTGCTGCAAAAATTGCAACGGATATTTATATCGCGCGAATGGCGTGTTAGGGTAACATATGACGAGAGATAAATAACCGCGTGCTTGTAGCTTGACAAGAATATGAAACACGCCACTTTGGTGCTTCGCGAAAAAGAAGTATCGAGGAACAGATAACTGACGACTTTTTTTGAATTTATTGGTATCTCGGTTTAGAAAGGAAGTGACACGAATTCTGCTTCTTCAATCATCATGAATCTAGGACTACAAATTTTGTTGTAGAGATTTTTTTAATTCAAAGGTCAGGTTTAAAATAATTATTTGAAAAATTGTGAATAGAAGGTTTTGAATTTTCACGAAATAATTAACGAGCTTGCGAATTATTGAGACACTGGATGCGAGAAAAGCTTAGAATTAGGTCAAGAATACGGAATTCATCAGATAACTGACGACTTTTTTTTTAGAATTTATTACTGTTTTCTCAGCTTAGGAAAGATTTTACACAAATTCTGGTCCTCCAATCATCACGTATCTAGGACTACAATTTTTGCTGTCAAGATTTTTAAAATTCGACGATCAAGTAGAAAAGAATTATTTTTTGAATTGCGAATAAGAGGTTTTGAATTTTTTTTACCGAGCTTCCAAATTATTAAGACACTGAATGCGACAAAAGTTTGGAATTAGGTCAAAAATGCAAAATTCCTCAGCAAACGGCCAACGATTTTTTTTTCTAATCCTGTTTTTGAGTTCTTGCAAATCGTTCGAAAAAGGCAAAGACTGAACTGAGCGTGTGTTTTGAATCTCAGTAAAACATATTGAAAATTCTAAAAGTTTTTCAACTTTGAAATTTCGATTTTCGAAGCGGAAAAGCTCGTTTATTAAATTTCAGCAAAAAATATATTCAGGATTGAAGGAGGTATCTGACTTCGCAGCGAAAATGATAAACATTCATTCAACCTTCCACGATTTTGAATATTTTTACGTCAAATTTTGCTGAAGATCTCAATTTTCATTGAATTGATGTTACGACGGTCCAAGGAACGCGGATGTAATAAAAATTCATAAGCAATGATGGGATGTCTCTTTCCAGTCTGAGGAGGCAGAAAGTGTTGAAACTAAAGAAGATTTAAAAAAAAGCGTGGTGGGTTTCGGGTTTAAATAAAAAAAAAATTGCCAAGCTGAGTAAGTAATCTTCGAGGCTGAAATTGCGTTCCACGATGATACATGGGACCGTGTCAACTCAAATTATGGTAATAACGCCGAGGATGATAATGACGAGTTATAATCCCCAACGAATGTTAATTCGAGATAAAGAAAATGGGCGGAGAAGTAAAGCATCGCGGTTACAACTTTCCTCCGTATTAACTACACTTTTTAACAATCGGTATCCGCACTCTCCTCGCGCTCAGCCAGACGCTCCGAGTCGTATAACCGACTCTTAAATCCTAACGTTAATAGCTGGGAGCAATGAAACTGTGCCGAGATGGCGTACACCGGGACCGGAAGAGGCACTAACTGGCTGAGAAAAGGGTCTACCCTTCCAGCCATCAAGTACTTTTACCAACTGTTGAAAACTACCCTCGCCGCAGCCGGGGACCAAAAATTCCCACCCCGAGTAGAAATTTTGAGCTGGCACTCGCCAGGTCCCGGTCAATTTTTCGTATCACTGACCATTTTCTAGCCAGTTTCTGGCCAGTACCTATCACTTTCGTCGATGTTAATGTGGGCTGAGTCATCGATGTTCGATGGTCTTCATCAGATATCGATGAAAGACATCGGCTAATAAAGAAAAAACGTACCGAACTATTCGAGAGGGAAATAACTTGATGAATTGACGTGTCAAATGACGTGTCATAACTGAAAAAATGACTTCAAATGCTTGAATTGCTGACTGAATTGATAGAATTAATCTGAATTAAATAAATTAATTGCAATAACGTAATTGAGTAACGATTTCGAGAAATCGAGAATCGATTTTTTTAAATCTCATAATTAGAAAAGAATTTTTCTCACACCCGGTCGCAAAATGCCACTTCTCATACCTCTTGAGCGGGCGAAAACGTCTTTTTCCTGCCCTAGGGCGCAAAATCCAGTTTTCCGCCCGCTCACTCGGTTTGAAAAGAGGCATTTCTGCAGACCAGGTGATGAGAAAAACATCGTGTGCATCATGAGCGCAAGGCTATTATGACGAGTCTGCTTTTACAGCATCTCGCCTTCGGCTCGTGCCGCAAATTGCATACTCGTAAAATAGCCTTTTGCGCCCTTGATACACAAATAACTATTTTCTCTGGTGGCGAGTCATTTCTGCGCGGGAAAATGCAGAAACTTTCGTTTTTACTACGTACGGTCCAGAATATCGTGGGTTTGATGGAACCGAAAAACTGTAGGTCTGGTCAGACTCCAGTCCTAAAAGTTTCAATTTTACCTTCAACAACCGCGAAACCATTTGTCAAACTTGTCCTGACTCTAGGGGTGGTTTCTGGTCCTTTGTAAACGATATCCTCTGGGGGCTGTGTTTACTCGAGACTCGTCTCGTCGGATCCGGTTTGAGGTGGGACAGCGAGACTCCTGTCAATCTTCGAGGTCAGGGATATTATCACAGCGAGGTTTTCTCGAATTATTGGCGAGTGCAGAAGAACTGATTTCCAATTTATTGGCTGAACGAATCCCGGGAATCGGGGTTCGACCGTGAAATTGTGTTTCGCTGCAGGAACGAATCACAGACTCTATATACTTTTTTAAACCGCATACGAAACTCTAGGATATACTAGGATGTACTTACTACCCGGAGAAAATTGACTCGTAAAGAAAACGATCCGGCTCCTTGTTATATTGCCGTTCTCAACGTCCTTGGCCAGAGTAAGTATCCGGCATGAGTAATCCCTCTTCTACCTCGTACCGGTTCTATTTTCTCAAATAGACTTCGGTGAGTCGCCCGCGATTCGATAGGGGGAAAAATAATGACCCATTAGTTGCATCGGGTCACGTAGAAACGATTCTAGTTGCTGGGATTGTTTCAATTCCATCAGAATTTCGACTAGGGTCATGAAACTTTTCCGAATTATCTTTCACTATGCAATTCGACGAGGAGAAGATGTTCAAATTTCCAATTGTGTAGGGGAAAACAGGGATTTGCTGATTTTAGCGGTATCAGAGAGATGCAATCCATTCAGAGGATTCGCAGGCTCGTTCTAGATGAAAAAATGTACATTTTGAACAAAAAAATGGACAAAATGGTCACGGGACTCGTGCGCTTGGTCCAGTGTGATAAGATGAGGGTGATTTGAGTACCTGAAACCCCAAGTGAATGCAGAGTACTTCAGAATTTCTCTTTTTTCCCCAATAGTATCGTCGATTAGCTGCGTAATCTCGTTGAGCCCAACTTCGTGCTGCTATAGTAAAACGGAAGCTTCGGCGTACAGCTTGAATTTTAGGAGACTGAATTTCTTTTCCATTTGGAACCGATAGTAGATCAGACTGAAGGCTCTTCGGTACTCTTTGTGGACCCAGGAGGCATATTTCGGTGTTGACGACGAGAATAATTATGAAAATCGCAATTATAGGATAAATAATTGTAATCAACGGTTCTGCAACCTTAATTGAATTTTTATCCCAATCCAACATTCATTTAAACCATAGATTTTCCATTAAAAATCAAAATCCACTTGTCGCATTGATTTTTAGCCATGGTCCCCGGTTCACCCGAACGTTTTTTGCGGAAGGTCGGAATTTCCAATCTCTGCAGTGGCTTACCGCGCGGTGTTCGTACTAATAAATGATTCTTAAAGGAAGTCGTTTCCGTGCATATAGGAGTTTTTCCACTTGGAGCCTGATAGTGCCAGTAGCAATAGATATAGGTATATATTTACACCTTGGGCAGTTGTGGTCTGTATCCAGTTCAGTTCAAGGTTTCACGGCTTACTGCTACCTACCTGCGGAAGCCATGTTCGTTCTCAGGGGATCACTGCTGACGTTATAATAATTAGCAACCATCGAAGCAGAAGCTGTATACCCAACCCTGCAGGAATACTCAGCCACGATATAATAATTATCTCCAGTTTGAAAATTCGCTATCTTTGCTACCTCATCCAAACTTTATTCTATATTTCAAAATACTCGAAGTGGAATTTCTATCGTTATATATGAATTATAAACACGGTGGTCAAAGACTGTTTCAATCTATGTACACTTGTGAGATTTATACAAAAATAACTTTCAACAATTAATTCGAAATACAGTAACTTCGTGAAGGATTGAGAAAATCCAAATCAACAAATGGGATTCCACAAGATAGCATCACAAAAATTGTTGCCTCCAGATGCCACGGAATTTGAGCTTGCGATGAGCGCCAAATTTACACAATAATTTCATGCCATCATTATCTGAGCTTTCACAACAGATTTTTCATATATGGTCTTTTATTTTTTCAAAATCAGACAAAAGAATTTCTGAAAATTATGAAAAGGTACAATTTGATGTAAAGTTAATTTTATTCGAGTGCCTAGCAAGCTTCAATTTCGTGGCTTCTTTGAAGATAAATTGAAACTTTGCGCTTTACTCAAAATTAAGCTAAAATTTCGTTTAGGGTTTCTGCGAGATGTTATCTAATCCAGTTGTTTGTCTGTTACGCGGAATAGAATCGCGGAAATACCGGTGATAAGCCATCCCTCCGTTGTCATACGTCGTTAGTTACATTCTCTGTCGCGGCAGACGTCGCCGTTCGCAATCTCGATCCGACTCCATTTGCATAATTCGGTTTGTTTCCCAGCTCGTAGGGTAACTCCCGTTGTGTCCACACTTCTATGGGACTTGGTTCGGAACTTGGAGTCAGTCTGTGCACCGACTAATTTATAAATCAACCTAAAATTCTCTCTGTGAAAATCATCCCGTCGCACGTAATACGTATTGTGAAGTTTTCACACCGTTTAATCCCGCACGTCCCGGTCCCTCGAGGCTGTTCAAAGTCATTTTGTACCCCGAATATATTCTGTTTTTAAACAACAACCCGTTGGGGGTAAAAGGGTCGCCAGAAAATTCATTGGATTGACCCCCACTGATGTAAATACCACATCGGTTTTCGGGGAGAAATTTCTCACCGGAATAAAACCAGCCTCGAAGTATCACCCGAGGTGGTCTGATGAAGGACACCGTGCTAATTTTATGGGAGTGAGGTTCCGGACGAGATGGCTGAATTTTATGCGTAAAACAATTCATTATGCTCACTGAATCCGAATATGAAGTCCGAGATTAAGAATGGAAATAATGGACCGAAGCGCACTCTGAATTATTTATTTTGTTTTTCGAATTTCTTTACGAGCTTTTTTTTTAGTCAATATGGGATCATAAAAAATTAAACTTTAACAAATTGTCAGTTGCAGCATCGTGAATTCAGCTTTTTACTTGGCGATCGACACCTAAAGACCAGAATATTACAGAGATTGTGATATTTGGATTTTATATCCGGATTTGACTACTCATAAAACCTGGAAAAACGAATTTTCACGAAGATTGAAGCAAAAAGAAGAAGAAAATTGGAAATGTCCTCCATTATTGAGTCCATTCTCTAGAATTAAAAATTTTGCACTTTCATATTCGGAGTCAGCGAGTAATGAAATCTAGGAGTACCAATTTTCATGAAAATCGTACAAAATCTTAGCTCTGAATCGATTTTCTTCATATTTCGGGTTGCCTCGAAGAGTAGCGACGAAAATATTCATTTTTTGAGCCTGCGTCCATTGACACTTTTGATCAGGAACCCAAAAACTAAAACATATTAAAAATCCAGCAAATTCAACCTCGACCACACCCCCATAATATCAGTGCTGGGTCCTGTGTTGAATAGATACAAAAAAAGTGACGTTTTAATGCCAGCTGTGGCGTTAAAAACAATCTGCAAAATCACTCAAATTTCAAAATTCCGGGCGAATCTCTATAACTAGTCTGAAACTTTCATGTAAAATTAGGTGAAATTTAGTCGAGTCACGACGGCGGTCGGCCAGTGATTAGCCCCGGATAGGCAAGGCGGTTTGGTGTGCCGTTTAGGAGTTCTGACAATATGCCGTCGCGACAATGTTTTATCAGGAATGATTGATTACTCGCGTACACGTACGTGGCCTGGGCCACGCCGCGACGTAGAGCACTTGGATTAATTATTTTACCTCGGTGATGAGCACAGGCGGAACCCGCCCTGCCGCGGACCACCGCCGCCGGTGTTAATTCGCGGCATTCACGTCCTCGGCGGTGCCCATGCCGGGCGATAATTCAGTCCTGGGTCCGTAATAACTAGCCTCGGGGCAGAATAATTTTTTCGTTGTTTTTAGAACCCCCGTTTACACGGAGGAATTCGACGCACATGAACCGAGGTGCGAATAAACGGTGTGGAAATTGTTTTTCACACTCTAGCAGCGAGACTCTTTATCTCAGGGAAACACCAGAAACCCGGAAATTGGCGATGCTACTCGGTGAAAAAGAACGACGACGAAAAACTCTAGTCGAGAAAATAACGCCTGAAATACCTACCCGAAACCGCAGTTTAAGACCGCGCGTCTTGGCAGCAAGAGAGACTTGACTTGCACACAAAGTCAAAGCTTTATACTCAAAGCTACGAGGGCACCGATTCTCCGTGGTAAAAAGGAACGGGAATGATTTATTCGGACAGGGATTTCAAACGATGAAAGACGTAGAGAATATCTGTGGTAATGCCCATGTCTTTTGAATCGGTATCCAGGGGTTTGATTTAAAAAGTTCAGACATTTTTACTCTTCTCTGATGATAAAAAGAATGGTAAAATTGAAGTCGTGTGACTACAACTTCTATCGCGTTTATCTCAGGACTCTTCCGGGTGATAATTTCGGAAACCACCCCTTGTCGACTTTGTCTCAGACTCCACGTGGAGATTCCAAATATGAGTCGATTAGGCTGAAAGTAAGACTTCTTCGGTACAAAATGGGAATTCATTTAGTCTTCTGAGAAGCCCTTCATTCGCACACAAGAATTATTGAAAATTGTTCGAAACCTAAAGAAATTCCTGAAATTCTTCTCGAAGTTTCGGTTGAATTTTATGAAGTTTAAATGAAATATGATCAGAAAAGGCGAAAGACAATAGAGCTTTTTCGGTGGTTACGTTGAACGATGTCATCGAGTGTTTTCTACAAAGTCGATAAAACTCCTCGGCAACAAGGGGTTGAATTCCGCGAGCTGACATTGTGTCTAATTCCTTCTTTTGGTCCACATCCCCGTTATGCAGCCGAGTTCACCTTCCGGTTGAACAATCAACGACCTGTTACACCCCGGGAGCAAATCGAGGCTAGAGGCTGGAGGCTAGGTATCAGACCTCAACCACATAATTAGCCATCCAGCTCGTATACGTGTTGAGATTTCTCGACCACCAGACCGCAAGCACAGTGGTTGAAAGTTGAAAGCGTGTGCAAACAGAACAGGAAAGGCTCGAAAACGAAACAGTTGTGGAAAAGCAAAACAAGCGGAAGTACCTCAGTTAAGTATACGAGGCTGAACGCTAAGCCCACTCTGCCACCGGGGAATGGCTTCGTTAAGACCACCTACGGTACGTGCAACAATGCAGCATGCATAAGGGTTCCTGAGATTTTTCGGTCCAACAACGAGCTTTTATCGCTGTTCACTTTCGATCACTCAATCGACCATTTTTAAGTGAATTAGTCATTTTTTAAGGCCCATTAATCAACCAGCCGGGGTGTTTTTTGTTGTAGGTCGTAGGTACTCTGCGTCGTAACGACCTGAGGATGCGGGAGCGGTCCCATAAATCCGTACACTTCTGACCCCCCGTACCAACGATTTATGTTTATTAGCCGGGTTTTCGCTCAACAATTACACACAATTATCCATGTTATAGCGCATGCCTCGCCGAAGCTGAACCTATGTTATAAACAAACCAACGAAAAGTTTTGTTCGCGTGATTAAATTTTCAAAATTTATACACCTGAGGATATAATTTTACGGATTTTATTCTTGTTTCAGAATTTTTCATCCCCGTTTAGAATTAAAAGAAAAGAAAAAGAAAAAACCTCCCCTCGTTCATCATAAGAACGTCTTACTCTCCTGATTTATTTATCATCATACCCTTACCTCGCCTCTTTCCCGCGCTGGGTATAATTATTCACAAGAATTAGGCCAGATGGTGAGACGAAAAACTTTTACGTCTGATTTCTTTCGACTTGAACAAAACGCGTAACTCTTGTTAAAAGTTTAATCTTCAGGAGCGAGTAAATCAGGACGACACTTTCCACCTGATGTCCATCAATCAAGTGTCAAGCTTTATGCCCAAATAGCTCGCATTCATTAATTGACACGAGTTTCATGGCTTCATATGTGAATCGATACTCGATCGGTTCGAAACCTTCCACAGTTAAAAATAATCTGTGTTGCTGTGGACTTTTTTGTCCTGTTACTGCTTTTCCTGAATGCAGTCACTCGTCACTCGTCATTAAATCTGTCAGTAATCAGTCGTTGTTGATTGTTACTTATTGATTCAATTTCTGATAACTTTGTGTTAGACCGTGATACAACTATGAATGTCGAATAAAAATCAGTGAGGAGTGAATAATAATTATCTGATCGATGGATATGAACTATAAAGCAAGTAATAAGGCCAATGATCGAAAACTCTACTGATATTTGATGAATGGAGAAGCGAGACGTCAAGAAATTATAAAACTTATATTTTTATCTCTATTTATACTTGTGTAAATTGTTAAAATTAGTAAATTTATATTTTATTCTTAAATTACACAAAAGACTCACTAATATTTCAATACTCATTGTCAAAGTCCTGCGATTGATAAAAAAATAAAAAGATATTATCACAACTATTCATTTGTTTCCTTCATTTATGTCACATTCATTTTCATGATTATTATATGTAATGGACACAAGTTCGTTAGAAATTCAAAAGATCAAATGTGTTGAATTGTGATAACATTCTTCAAATTTCACTATGACAAAGATTTCTTTTCGAAATTACCGAAATTGTCATGTTTCACAATTGTAGAACGTAAATTATCTGAAATTCAATATGTAATTTTTCTGTAATTGACATTACGTTTCCTGTTCATTCTGAAAGTAGGAAAAATGAACAGGTTCATCCGGTACAAGTTCGACGTTAACGGAATCTGTCAAAGTTACAGGAATATTTCCGTGGACTTTCTGGGGCAGGAAGAAATTGTTAAAAAATGTCTATGATAAAATTGAACCCTAGCTGCATCGTAAATTGATACCAGAGTCCATAATCCGAGGCTAGTTAGACGCGTTTCGGTAGGATAGATGTCTCTGGGGGATGTGAAGAGGAGCCGGAGATGTCGGAGGGGGCCTTTATTAATAATCACAATTTTTTTCTTCCTCTTCTCGATCTTCTGCAACCTTATTTCCGTGGACCCGCGCGGTACATCGATGTGGCCAACATCACGGTAAGAGAGAGTAATAATTAAAGCTTAGCCTAGAATTTCCCTTCCTTTTTTCAACAAGCACCGCGATACATCCTCTTCAAGATTCAACGCATCCGGATGAGTATTCGCGTGTTTGGTATTTGCTCTTTAAAAATTATTCCCTCACTCTCTTTAGGCAAACGCAGAGCAAATCAACTCCGTAAAATATTGACACAGGGGGTGTCGACTAGGTGGGATTTCACCCTTATACCTATGTGCACCCACTGGGGCAGATTTAATTGCTTGATTTCAATGCTCAAAGTCGCCTTGAGATTCGGAAACGAGTTTAGCAAACAAGAGGCAAAAACTAATTGGCGGGGTTCAAGGGGATCGGATTCTCTGTCCAATTACACGTATCGTATCTTCTCGATGTTCTTAACGTAACGAAATCCCTGAGGCGTATCCGCCTGGTTTCGCTTTTTTTTTGTTCATTGATTTGTTTGTCTACCCTTTAACAAGGAGCTAATTTGCCGGAGCCTCGAGCACAACCCTTAACATCCTTTTGTTTTTCAAATTTTTCACTCTCTCGTATCTTGTTTCTGAAAAAATTCCTAAATTTATCAGTTAAATTTAAGAGGAAAACTTTTATATCCTATAAAAAGAGAAATTTATTATGTCCTCGGTTAGTCGTCGACTTTCTGCGAACCTAGGCGCGTTCAGACCGAGGGATTTTCACCCCATGCGTAGGGAGGTTTTGATATCGACGTTTCATTTCCTACAGGGATGGAAACTGGGTCGTGTCTCACATCTCATATGGTGAAAAAGTGTGAACTTTTCAGAGAAAATCCACCCTCAAGCTCCAAGAATCGCGGGGGATAAAAACGAAGGGATGATTCAATATCACAGTTTTCGAGTTATCCCCGCGCGTTTATATCCTTCAAAAGTTTTTGAGCTTGATGTAGGTAAGGTGCCAACAAGTGATACCGGATACCGCTTTCATCCACCACGTACATTTCAGCATTCCCATTATCATTCGAAATCAGAGATCATGGAAAAAAATTTGATAAAAACTTGACGTCCGAGTTATTCGATCCTTTCGCCCATTTTTCTACCCTTTTTCTACTGGAACCTGGATTTTTCGTTGATATAGTTATTCTTCGAGAGTTTATGACTGTAGTAGAAACACTCGGAAGAGGGATGAACAATTTTTTATCGACATCAGTTTATAGAAATTGCGTTTATGCAACGGCGTCTCGAAGTCTGATAACACATGAAGGTACAAAAAAAAACACGAGTGGTACAAATGTTTAAGAAGATCTTGTGAGCCCCGCGAGCGCTGTGACACCGGGCATTATTTCACTGCCGCATATGTGTCGCAGGGTTGTGAGACGGATATACAAGAAAAGAGGTGAGACACCGGAGTGTAAAAGCAAGAGCAACTTGCTACAATAAGAAAGGGGGATAAAGCCTCTGGCAATAACGGTACGAAAGTGCTAAGCGCTACGTGTGTCTCGCTGGATGTGAAAAGAGAGCAGCATTGATATTCCTGTTTGAGAAACGAGGAAACTGAGAGAATGAGGAATGAAAAGCTCGCGAACAACGGCAGCAACAACAAAGGGTTGTTAATTAATGAATTTGCCACGTCCGATTTAACATAAACTATAAACAAAGCTGTGAAAGAAAAATCGTTTAATTTTGGGTAATTTTGTCTGATTACATGACCGAGGGGTGAAAAAGATCTACTCCTTCGAAAAGGTTCTCATAAAGACAGTCATTGTTCACCTGTGATAAATCCGATTATAATTAAGGAGGATCAAATTTTGAGGAGAATCGAAGTTAATTCGTGCCGAGTTGATTCCGTTTCACGCGTGACTCTAATTGAGATGAAAAAAAAAGCTTGAAAAAATACGAGGGCAATCGAGGCTCCTACCACACGGCCGCGAGTACGCGTGTAATTAATACAGCCAGTTATAAAGTTACGGAGGTAACTAGTTTTGATCTTTACAGGGTCTTAATTACAGTCGTATATAAAGTTTATTAAAAAGTTTTGTAAATTCACTTCGTTCGCGACACGAAAAACCTGTTCGCTGAAGAAAGAACTTTCTCAATGAAAGCTTCGAACGAAATTTCGCTTTTTCATTTCGCGTATGAAAACCACTGGATGAATTTTTGTTGCTATCAAAAACATAGGCAAAAAAATCCCTGCGAAGAACTCACTACTCTAAAATATATTCCCGAGTAAAGTGCGAGCACACAACGAGGGTGCAAAACTTTCTCGGAATATATATTCGGTGCTTTGTATACTCGCGAATTTTTTTCGTGGGTGGGAAGAACAAACATCTTGCAAAGCCGATAAGAAACATTCGTTTCTCAAAATCTGCGAAAAAAAACAAACCGCTGAATCTCGAATTTTTGCTGCGAGGCCTGCAACCCCATGAAAAACAAATTTGCGCCATTTTTAGTCACGAAATATTTACTCGAGTCGCTTGAACAAATATTTCGTGCATAAAACCGCCCTTTTTTTCGTTATCGAATAAATAATATCGCGGTACGGGGACGCCCATTTAATCAATCGCAAATATCTAAGCCTTGCGGGTCAGGAGCTGAAATTAATCAATGGAAGTACGCGAGTGAGCAATTAACCTGTGGTAAACAAGTTTCGACGACTGACCGGGCGATACGGATAAGGATCTCATTGAATTGGTGAAACTCCAAAGGGACGAAGTAATCGGATACGAGGATCTCCCGACACGCGAGGACTGAAAACTTTTTGCTAAAAAATATATCATCGTTTACGCCGGGAAACTGTGTTCACGTCGCGCCAAAGTTCAAACTTTCCAGTTTCACTGACAGCGGTATAAATTTATGAGCGACCACCAGTTGTTTCTTCCGGGCATAAATTTCGATTTAAAAAAAATACGATCGCGTTTTAATTTTCCACGTCCCTTCATTATCCTCCGACATCCCAGGCTCCAGCCCTTATTCCGCAACCCTTCCAGATCCCTGGGTTTCCGCACGAGCTGGTACCGGAGCCAACGGTTATCCGAGGGTGGTAATATTCCCGAAATTCATCGAGGAATAAAGTGATAAAAGGGACGGAGGCTGAAATTTGTGGGAAAATTGTGTTGCTAGCGAATACCTGTTACTTATATCAGCTGGTGAGCATATGGGTAGGTAAATTTTCACATTCAACATATCGACACAAAAACAAACTTACAAGTTCACATCGATGAGATCCAGGTGTAACAATCCCAAAATTGTAGAATAGTTCAAATTTGTTTGTTTTTTCAAATTTTAATTCCTCTTTTTTTTTGTTTGTTTTCAATTTTTTTCAAAACGGCTTCGCTATTCACACGGACCCGACGTTTTGCCTCGATACTAACGGAGAAAGAGAGAGAGAAAAAAAATCGAGTACTCGCTACCGTAGAGCGTCTAGAGAAAATCGGACGACACGCACCAGATGTGCGTGTGTTAACGTGGCGGGGCGCGGACTGAGCAAGGGAGAAAGAGAAGAGCGACGACGCCGACGCCAACGTCGACGTCTGCGGCCGCGCCGCACCTCGCGTCGCCTCGTCTCGTACCTTCGTCAGCGCCAACGCCCCTGCGCACTGAAGTCGCAGCATCTACAGGGTTTCGGCAAGGGACAGGATGGGCTTTCTTCTTTTTCGCGAAGAGGTATCAAACTGTCCATCCTCATCACAATGTGTGTGAGATGAGAAGCTTACGCAGGGAATTCAAGACTCAAAACAATCTGATACCTCTCTTGTAGAAAAATACTATTCGATGTCCGAATTTATCATTGAGCACCCCGAAATTCAATAGTTTAGAATAGTTCTCAATAAGAAATTGAAGTTTTCAGTAGTTTTCAATAAGAAATTGAATAGTCTTCAACATTTCTCAATAAGAAATTGAATAGTCTTCAATATTTCTCAATAATAAATTTAATAGTCTTCAATATTTCTCAATAGGGAATTAAATAGTCCTCAATATTTCTGAATAATAAATTGAAGTTTTGAATAGTTCTGAATAAGAGATTGAAGTTTTCAGTAGTTCTCAATGAGAAACTTAATAGTCTTCAAT